>JABFFJ010000250.1:0-103426 GCA_013623715.1 Fusarium verrucosum
CTTTAATTTTAGTATAGGTGCCGGATCGTATATATGACCGGACGTTTCATATAGATTAGGGCCTAAAACCCACCCACGCGCGCGGGGGAGGGGCACTTTGATTCGTTTCCAGATGCCTGATGCGTGCGTGAGTGTGAGTTGACCATACATAATACCTAAACCCATAGTTATTTACTTGTTGGTCTGCCGCGTTATCCTGCTACATACCGTACGCTACGTACGCTGGCTGTGGAAGCATAACCATCCATAACAAGCTGCAGACGCTGAGGAACGTTGGTTGTTCAAGGGTTACCCATGAAGACTGTTTCTGTTCCCTTCTGTTCTCCGACTTTTCAATTTGTTTGTCTCTCTTGTTTTTTTTTTCACTTTCGTTTCTTTTTAGTCTGTTGAGGCCCATCCAGAGACTGACTACATCGTCTCGCGGCCCAACTTGTAAGGCACCAGAGAAAAAGGCACCACACACATCCAATCCAATCCAATCCTTTTCCACTTTCTCTCTCGCCCCGACTCCTCCAACTCGATTCGACTCACTCGACGTAACGCTACCTAGGTATCTACCTGACCTACCTACGCTGCACACTACACTGCGGTGCGGTTGCCATGCATGATCAGCCCGCAGACTCCAATCAGCTCTGGGGGGTGCAATTGCTCACGCAGCGTGGACTCCGTTGAGTGGCTCGACTGTTCGTCATTACAACTGCCCGTTGCATTCCGATATATAAACTAGTCCAGCCTGGGACACCAACTCTGGACCGAGTGCGCTGTGCTGTGCCGTGTCCCTTCTGGGTCCTGCAGGAGCAAGCCCTCCCTCTTCAAGAAAAATGAGGCTAGGATACGATAGAGACGTCGCCGATGGGGAGGCCCGAATCCCACTCGTGCGTCGCAGACCCCTCCGCCCTGAATCTCACGATTGGTATGGCCCCAGTGACGTCGAGCCCTACGACCAGTACCCAAACCCAATGCCCCATCGGACACGAATCGACGAACTACAAAGGCCCAACGGACGGACGCCCAAGGGATACTCGAGGAGTATGACCCTCGATGCATACCCGCCGTCTACCACCATGCCCATGCCGCCGCCACACCTGATGCGCGCTTCTACAGATGTCTATAAGAAACGCCCCCAGTTCGAGGTCTACGAAGCCGATGAAGACGATGATGATGATGAACGCTGGCCCCCAATGAAGCCGAGGGCTAGACACCCGGAGCCGACGAGGCCCCGACAGGTGGTCCGAAGACGGAGAGAGCCAACGCCTGAATCAACGCCGCCGACGGATAGTGAATCCGATAGTGATAGTGACAGCGATAGTGAAGACAGCGGCGACAATAACCAGATAGAGGTTGTGGTGGAAGAACCAGACGAGAAACACAGACGCCATCGTCATCGCCGTCGTCGATCCCCCAGTCCAGACGATTATCTCAGCTCACCGGATGAAAAGAGGACCCCACGGAGACGACATAGAATGCCATCACCATCTACCTCCGACGACATAGAAATAAGATATCGACAGGCTTCTTCTGAAAGATGCTCGCCGGACCGAAGGCCTGCTCTGAGACGGGAGATCAGTGACACGCCTAGATACAGTCTTCCAACAAGATTTAACAGTGTTCTTGGTGCTTCTCGGCCACCGGTGACTACCAGGAGGTGAGTTGTCTGCAATTGCTTTTTACTTGCAGGACTAATTGGGATTCAGAGCTGCCAAGGTAGTTGAGTCTCGCGAGATAGTCCGTGAAGGCCGTCCTCGGAGAATAATAGAGACTGTCGAGATCTCGAGAGAGTCTTCACGACGTCCTCCCAGTATAGCTGGCAGTGGATTTGCATCATCCAGGGCCACGTCCCAGGAACGACCCCGTTTAATGTGAGTCGCCTGTTCTCACTTCTGGCATCCAAGTTCTAACATTCAAACTACAGACGTGATTGTAAAGGGTGTCTAGGTGAGGTCCCTGCCTCCAAATGCCCCAAGCTCGATTGCGGGCATCGTATGTGCCACAGCTGTCTGAAGAGGCGGTTTCAGCAGTCGATGAAAGAGCTTGAACATATGCCCCCAACATGTTGCACTGATGCTCACATCGGGCTTGAGCATGTTGACAAGCTTTTTGATCCTACCTTCAAGAAAGTTTGGAACAAGAAGTTTGTAGAGTATTCTTTGAAAACCAGGCTTTATTGTCCCTCGCGACGATGCGGAGAATGGATTAGACCAGGCAATATCTACTCCGATCGTGAGACGGGGCGAAAAGCTGCTCGTTGTGATCGGTGCAACACCAAGGTTTGCGTGTTATGCAATGGCAGGTGGCACTTTGCGAGCAAATGTCCTAGGGATGAAGAGACGGCTAGGTTTATCGAGTATGCCAGACGTGAGGGGCAGAAGAGGTGCATTAGGTGCGGTGCTGCAGCTCAGCTTAGAGAGGGCGCCAATCATGCCTCATGGTAAGCAATATCTTTGAAAAAAAAAATTACGTGGCTCTAACATAAAAGCAGTCGATGTGGTATGGAATTTTGCATCGTGTGTGGAGAAAAGCCCAAGAGATGCGAATGTCCATGGTTCGAGATTGATGCTCCTGACTCTGATCACGAGCAAGCAATTACACATCGAAGCGAGATTCAGGTCTTTCGTGAAGATAGCACTGAGGAGGAATCTAGAGTTGCTCGAAGGCCACGAGGACCTAAAACACAACGACCCCCGATTTACGACGAAGAAGCTATTATACGTCAACAGCAGGAGGAACGTGAGGACGAAATGGCTCGCAGGCCACATTATCATGGCAAAGACTACGAATACGATATCGGAGGTGCACCGGAAATACCTAGATCTGGTGACCCTTATGCGGGCGATAGTCCTAGGCGTGTAGGTCGCAGAGTAGTTGGTGCTCCTCCTTCCCCAAGCCCGGCTGAGTTCGAAAGAGGTTCTCCCAGAAGAGGGGGCTACTACGGCGGACGCATGGACAGACGAGCTGTAGAGCGACATGCCGAAGAGCGTTATGTGCCGGACTCTCCCAACATGAGGCCACCTCCAATGGGAATGCCACCTCCAGTTCTGGAGGAGGGATATCGCGGGGGAGCGGGACCTCTGATCGTTGAGCGGGATCCAAACACTTACGACGACGACGACTCGTATTACAGTCACAGCTCGCGTAGTCGAAAGGGCACGCGACGCAGTGAGCATCGAAGATCATCCGAGCTCGCCGGACTCAGTGGACGCTCAGGCCTAGGACGAATCGCCGCCTGGCGGACGTTTGTCGAGCCCGGTGCTCCCGAGGATGACGGTGATGGTGCCGTGCCTGCTTGAAGACATGAGTTGAGAGAAGAACAAACGATTTTGAATATCTCATCTCTTATAAAGATTGTTTATGTTAGAATGTTCCTTGTACGATAGTGCGGGTCACGAATTCTCCTTTTCTAGGGCTTAATTCAGGTGGGAACGCTACGCATGGATGGGGATGCTGGGTACGCAAAGACCAACAGAACTCACTCAACAAGAGAAACAACAACCTTAGTCTAGACGTATGACATGGCATGGTATGGTATAGCATGGATGGGAATGGCATGATAGTAGGGACATACATATATAGTAGGATAAGCATGAGCAAGCATGAGCATAAGCATCGGGGACCAAAGTACTTAAGCTAGATCTTTGATGTCATTTAGCCATAGCATTTCTTGATAAATATACATTCTTAATAACTAGGACCTGGCTAAGCTTTAGCTAAGGGTCCATATGAATCGAGTCCGTCATTATGAAAACAAAATATGTACCTTGACGGAATGGAGCAGCGGTTTATCATGTCGTATGTGGAATGAATGGAAGCACACCCAACAGAAATACTCAAGATCCACCGGAAGCAGCTGATCACTCTGGAGGTCAGAACACTTAAAGTTACAGGGCTCATGAGCGGTAAATTCGGGCCCCTACCTAAAATATGGAACCCAACCGGGCTGGAAGCTCCAACTGCCCCGCCATAGGAGTGATGTCGGCCGTCAGTCATGATTGGCTGCTCATGACCCGTTTCGACGGAGCGAGATTGGAAGTAAAGCCAGGGCGAGCTTACCGTCATTGTACATACAATTACACTGCATGTGCTGCTGCTTGTTTGTTTCTGGACCCTTTTTCTGTCTTTACTTTCGTCCATCCAGCTTGTCCCTACCTGTCATTCTGTGACTGTCAGTCACGGTCACGGTCACCACTTTTTATAAAAACTCGGCTCCTTCGGTTGACGCCCCTTTCGCTGTCGTCTCTTCTAAATCGCCTATTTGAATTCATTCTTGTCTTTCTGCGATAGTTTTTGGGTTTCGAAACAAATGCTAAAAGGCATGGTGACGTCAAAACCTCCATATCGTCTACTATAACGCCTGCAACGCTTGACCTACCTACCTAGCACGTGCAGCCTCCTCCAACCACTTTCAGCCTTTCTCTCGACGCCCTGCCATCCGCCTGCGCTGCGCTGCGACGACATGCTTCTACTCCATCAAGTCGGCAGCCTCAAGACAGGCGAGGTTGTTCGCTATACTATCACATATATACCCTCTCAAGACCGTATCTTGCCGTCCCCCGAGAAGCTCTTCCTACGTATACGCAACACCTCAGCCATCGCCCTCCGCGCCGCTTTCGTCCACGGACCGTATACACTCTCCGCCGCTGCTTATCCCCTTGGTTTCAATCCCAACGAGAAGTTCGAATATCCCGAGCGCTATGGAGTTCCAGAGTTTGAGCCCATGGTCAAGGCTGGTGGTTCTTGGGAGTGCGAACTTGTGGTGCCTGCTACGATTCGACAGAGCGCTGGGTTAGGGAGTCACGGTGGTTTTGGAAAGGGGCCTTCTCACGACCATGAGAGCGCTAGTTGGATCGTTGAGGTTTCTTCGCAGATTCTCTTCTCAACCTCTGCTGCTGTTGGTTACGAGGTTGTGCTAGCTCGTGACAAGAAATCCTTAAATCTTAGCAGCTCAAGTCCGGTTGTCGGTGGGCAATCCCAGATTTCACAGCCTGGCAAGGTCACCGATCACCAACAAGGTGTGGAGGCCAAGGCGGGGCATCATCCTGCGCAAACTAAAGGTGTATTTTCTCGGGCGGTACAGCTAAAAGTCGAAGATACTGCGACATTGTGGAATACTCCCAGGCTTCCAGGCTGGGATGATCAAGGTGGTGCGCGTGCTCAGAAAAATCCAGGCCAAGATCAGCATGTCGAGAGTGTGATCAAGCCTGCAGAAACCGAAACACAGGACGATGCTTCAAAACCGCAGAAACCAAAACAGAAGCAGAAAAAGGTCCACGTGGTGGTTCTGACGCATGGTCTGCACAGCAATCTTGGCGCCGATATGCTATTTATGAAGGAGAGCATTGACGCAGCTGTCAGGCAAGCCAAGATCGATGCCAAGGCACGGCGGGCCCGGGAACGAGCCGAGAGAAAACAATCAGGCAATGGCATTGTCGAATCGGATTCTCACGATACCAAAGACATGGACAAGGTGGACAGCAAAGACGATGAGGACGACGATGATGAGGAAGTTATTGTTCGCGGCTATTCAGGCAACTCGACCAAGACTGAACGAGGGATTAAGTATCTCGGGAAGAGGCTTGCTAGATACGTGCTCTCCATGACATACCCAGACCAGCCTTTTCTACCAACAGGAAAAGGGATGTCCGATGAGATAGCTCATACATTCGACAAAAACGACCCTCAGCAAAAGGCAGCGCACAAGCACAGCAGTATTCATCTCGGTAAGGATGGAGCACATCTGCACAAGGCGGAACGACCATACAAGATTACGAGCATAAGTTTCATTGCTCACTCCCTCGGCGGACTTGTTCAGACATACGCCATTGCATACATACAAAAGCACTCACCACAGTTCTTTGACCTCATCAAGCCGATCAACTTTATTGCTTTGGCTACACCCTTTCTGGGTCTGAGCAACGAAAACCCCTTATATGTCAAGTTCGCTCTGGACTCTGGCCTCGTTGGCAGGACAGGAAAGGATCTGGGTCTTACATGGAGAGCGCCAACACTTGCACGAAGCGGCTGGGGTGCGATTGTCGGAAATCTGGGCGAGACAGCACATAAGAAAGTCTATGGAGAGGCGCAGCCTGAGTCGAAGCCGCTCCTGAGGATTCTACCCACAGGACCTGCACATACCGCGTTGAAAAAGTTCCGCAACCGAACCGTGTACTCCAATGTGGTCAACGATGGCATTGTGCCGCTTCGCACAAGTTGCCTTCTTTTCCTGGACTGGCAGGGACTCGGACGCGTTGAGAAAGCTCGACGTGATGCTGGCTTGGTCGAAACTGTTGTTGGATTCGGATGGGCTGAGTTGATGGGTAATAACCAGGCGGGTTCTCGTCAGAAGCAGCTTGGGGAGCGCTCGGCAGGGTCTGGTACTTCATCACCTCAGACACATGAAAACATGCGCGAGGTTCCACAGCCGCCCAGTACGGTCATGGTTGAGGATGACAGAGCAAGCCTACGGTCTGTGGCGACACCATATGGCGACGAGGTACCGTCTGATTCGACTGATTCAACCACCAGCGGGCCCCTGGCAGGATTCTTCAACTTCTTCAAGAGCAATGAGCCTCCCAAACCTCCCAATGTGTCACAGAAGCAGAAAAGGATATACTCCAACAGCCAAACTCTCAAGGTTGATGAAATGGCCGATGGCAGCGTCAATAATGCTTCCGAGACAGCTAAACAGTCAAAGGTTACTAGTGGACACGAGGGCGAAGATGAGATGACAGCTCCCCCAAGGACGACTATCTTTGAATCAGCTGGTGATCTACTCAACCCCAAGATGCCTGACGTGGAGTATATGATCGATCCGTCCAAGCGGCCGCGAACTATCTTCCACGATCGTGTTTATCATCCAGCTGATATACCGGGGCCGCCATTGAAGAAGCGACCCTCAACACTTGTCAGAAGAAAGACTGTCCAGCGGCAAAACTCGTTAGGACAGGCCTCAAACAGCAGTGCGAACTCGTTCCCTTACCCCGGTGTCAACCATGAGGATAGCTCATTGTCGGCAAAAGACTACGACGATACAGCAAACACAAACCCAGAGAAAGATATTCATGAGGTTATCGACACATCCAGCATGCGCGTCGAAGAGAAGATTGCAAGAGCCTACCATAAGGACTTGTCTTGGAGGAAGGTTCTCGTCAAGGTTGAGCCTGATGCTCACAACAACGTTCTCGTCCGTCGCATGTTTGCCAACGCATACGGCTGGCCTGTAGTTAAGCACATGGTCGATGCCCACTTTAGCGACTCTGCGGCCTCCCGCCTTCGCGACGAGGATGAGCACAGCCGGGAGCGGGCCCGGAACATGAACGAACCACCAGATGAGGACGGGGCGGAACTCAAGAAGAGCCGCGACAACTTGGCTGGCATGACGCGAACGGACAGTGAGACTCGTGAGGCCCTGGATAAGGTGTCAGATCTTCCCAAGGCACCAAAGTCCAAGAGAGGAAGCGATGCCTCATCGCAACAACGACCAAAGGCGGAGCGAGCGGAGTCTGTGACATGGAGCGACCGAGACTGGCACGATAGTGACTGTGATAGTGATCTTGATTTCGGTGGTGATTTGCCTGGCCCAACGTCGCCGTCAGCGCTTCATGGGCAGGACAAGAGCAAAGAGGCGCAGGGGTCGTCGAGCGGGTGGAACTGGGCGGAGAAGATTGTGGGCAAGGGAGCATCACGGACGAAGACGCCCGTGCATGATGGAGAGGGAAGCTAAGGGTGAATACGTCTAAGCTTTAAAGGTGCAGGATCACATTGTACGACTATGAGTTGAGAAGAGATGGGTTCATACAGGATAGAAGGGTACATACATGAAGGAAGGCGTTTTGAGCGGGTATTATCATGGCATTATGGCATGTTGTGTGGTATCAAGACCATGAATCTAGAAGGACAATCAATCAATCAATACACGAGAATAATGAGACGTGGCCACGATATGGGACTTGGCTTGACCATGAACGATTGATCAGAGGTTGAAGAAGCTGTAGGTCTCAGTTTTATGCGAACTGGTCTCAGGCACGGAACCCAAGCATTTGGATGAGTGACTTGCAGCTCAGTCAATCTTGTCTATCACGCGAACTATGGGGAAGTGGGCAGATCCGGCAGGTTAAGTGAAGTCTCCCTGCATAATGAGGCTTTTAGGGGTTTTGGTGACGGACAAAGAGTTGAGATCGAGATCTATGTGAGACATTGATTTTGGAGTGAATGTGGATGTTCTCTAGTGCTGTTGGATGAACGAGTCCATTCAATGGACTCCATTGTATGAGTTTTGGTATGTTGATGATTATAATTTATTAGAGTGTCTCAGTAGCATTGACTTTTAATAATATATTTCTAAATTGCCATTATACAAAAAATATCGGTTCTTTGTGCAGACAGACTGCAAAAATGGCAAAAGAAGGTATAACAGCGAAATCTAACCGCCAATGTTGGACGAACAGGGAATCGAACCCTGGACCACTCCCAGATTATTCGGATGAATTATGCTAAGGGAGTATTATACCACTAAACCATTCGCCCGAGGGATTTGTTGGCGATTGATGAAAGTTTGCGTACTATGGAGGTGGGTGATTTGTGGGAATTGGAGATAGTGTTGGTGTATGGTGGGGTTAAGGTGAAGTGAAGTGGTACAAGTGGGGATGTACCTTTGAAGCTTGAATCACAGGATATGGCATTTAAATACCTATGTAGGTATGAAAAGTGTAATTGGATGGACCTGTATATATTATTCGAAAACACTGTTTATATTATATCGCCATTTTATGTTTAAATCCAACGATACAAATATCCTCGTGGCATCTGCATAAGGTACATGGATATCAAGCGTGATCAAGCGTTTATGCACAAGTATCTATGTCCCCTCCAACCATGACGACCATGTGCGTCACGGTCCATCGCTCGCTTTCCGGGGGCCTCCAACGTTGCTCCAACTTGTAGAACTCACTCATGAGCAGAAAAAAAATCATCGTCGTCAGCTTCGCCACGGTTCTAACCTTTCTCTCTCATAAACCCTTGTCTGTGGAATTATATTCCCCAACCAAAAGTTCTTGTTGAAGAGGCGATTCATTTTTTTAAACCCCTTCACCGGCTTGTTCCTATCTATCCGTGCGGCAGGACTTCACATGAACGATTTATAATTAACAGTCATGCTGCGATAGTACGCTTCTTATACGACTCGTTCTTCTCTTCCTTTGCGACTATTCTATTCCAACAACTCCATCCATACACCATGAGATTATACCTCCTACCTCTCTCTACTCGGCGAACGCTGCTCTATGCCAAGCGCCTCCAGGTCTCAGCTGCGCCACAGCCTCGATCATATGTCGACAAGGGAACCGCCTGGGCGGCCAGGACGTGGGCGCAGTGGGAGAAGATGGAGTCTGGCTGGAAGCGCAAGGTCGTTGACTACGGAAACTCGGCCTTTCGTCGAATCCCCTACGAGGAATGGGGTCTCAAGTCTGTCCCGCCGCTGTCCTCGCGGCGTCGCAAGGACATTGAGGGCAAGGAGAAAGAAAAGGTCGATTTGTGCTTCCCGAGCTCAGTGATACCACCGAACAAGGCAGAGGGCATTCTTAAGACTCTTGCGACGGAGAGGCAAGCTTTGCATCGAAAGAGGCTTGTGTGGTGTATTATTGGCATGCCGATTACTATTCCATTTGCACTGGTCCCTGTGTAAGTGCAGTATTCGTACTCTGCTTTTTTTTCTGTTCACTGGCTAACACAAAACAGCATCCCTAATCTACCCTTCTTCTATCTCGTCTACAGAGCATGGTCGCATAGCAAAGCCATCGCAGGCGGTAAGCATCTTCAGTGGCTTCTGCAGCACAAACTACTGCGCCTGTCTCCATCCACCAAGCTCGATCAACTTTATGCGCTACACGCCCCACCAGCCGAGGAGCCAGACAATAAGGAACGTACCCTCCTCACCCAAAAGGAGGTCCAGACCTTTTCGGATACCCTCGACATGCCGGCCCTTGAAGTAGAGCTTGAAAGGGCCATATGGCAAGTTGAGCAGGCTGTACAGGACCCAGACAGTGAAAGCCCGCCGGAAGAGAAAGCTGCCGGTACAGTTGCGGAGAAACCGGGGTCTACTGAGCCAGTCGAGGACAAGCGCAAAGGAAAATTCGAGCACGCCGTCCAAGAACCAGACAGTCAGAGTCCGCTTAAGGAATTTGCTGCTGGTACGGCTGCCGAGAAATCGGGATTTACTAAGCCAGTGGAGGATAAGCGCAAGGACGACAAGCGCAAAGATGACAAGTACAAGGAGAACAAACAGAAGGACAAAAAGCACGACAAGCATGAGGGCAACAAATACAAGGACGACAAGCACAAGGACAATAAGCACAAGGATGACAAACACAAAGGCAAAAAGGGCAAGAAATCAATGAAGAAAAAAAGCACTCATGTGTGAGTTTAGGTTAGGACGATGTATGATGCCTACGTTGCCAACACGAGTCGAAGTGTTTCGGACTTTATTTTATCAATACGGACAAAGAAATGGATGGTTGTATTTGTAGTAGACTGGAGTGAATATGAAAGGAAAAGGAAAAACGGGCGTAAGTACGCGGGTATATCGATAGAAACCTCTCCCCAAGGCGCCGCGCCCAAAAGGCGTGTTACAATCGCAATTCTCATAAATATCATGATGGCTTTGAGTTTGTCTTGGCCGCCCAGTGCAAGTCATAATGCCTCAGCTGCTCTCAGCATATCACGGACCTTGAGGGCGGGTAGAAGGCCCACGAGACCCATGGCGAGTAACATGCGTCTTGTCTTGAGGCATGAGAGATCTGGCAGACGGATATTGCTGGCGATGCGGTGGGCGTCGACGAGTGAGAAGTTGAGGCCGAGGTTTTTAAGCCCGGACATTGAAGGGCAGCACTAGAGAGCGTTAGTATTGGTATTGGCACTATCACTAATGGATAACTTACTCGGTCTTTAGGTCTCTTTATTCCCATGATAGCTGCCTCGGCGTGCTCGTACTGAACAACCTGAGCGCTCAGAACATGTCCCCTCCATGCATCCGCTGCCTTGACGCGGAGAAATCTCTGGGTGAGAGTGTGTGATCCGGGAGGTCCTCTTCGACCCTGTCTACTACGTCTTCTTCTCACGATACGTCCTGAGGTGTATCTGTTCTCAGGTCCGTGGGTCGTAGGGTTGAGGGGAGATGGGAAGGCTGGGGCGTACGAGGACGCGTCTCGGTATGTGCAGGCGGTCATTGTTGATCGTATTCAGTATGCGTTTGAAGGATAGGAATTCCCAGAGGGAGAACAAGTTATGGAATATTGCTAAGTTAAACTCTTGAGGGAGAAAGGAGAAAAGAAGAACGAGGGATGGTGATGCTATAGCAAGAGAAGGACTGGAGACTCCCCAATCCTTATATTCAATTCCTCTCGGGACTAGTCAGCTCACTCTATCCTCCCCAAGCCATGCAATTACAGCAGAAAAAATGATCTCCAGGGGCTGGACGTGCAAGTAAAACATGGATGTCATGGATTAGAGGAATGCTCTCTTTCGCGTATAAGTCGCGACCCTTCAGTATCCACCAAGCGCACGCACTACAGCTGCGGCGACTCAGATCAGAGACACTGGGGGACAGGAAGAAAAAAAGAAAGGAGAGCGGGCTCGGCTTGAAGAAAAAAGCTGCATACAAAGACACTGAGATTGTGACGAGACATGGTGGAGTGTTGGGTAGGTCTGTTCTCGTCATCCCTTGATATCGTGGGCGGGGGAGAAACACTGATATATCGTCAATATTATTGGCTTTTCTCCCTCAATTGCCAGAAACTCGACGGTTTAAAATGCCCCTTCAGAGAGATATATCTCCATTCTATTCTATCCATTGTAGAAATGTCGCTGGGCAAGACTACCCAGACAATAAGACTGGAACGGGACAAGAGGGCGCACAATGATCGATCCATATTCGGCCCGCCGTTAATAGACCTAGACTTGGTTAAACCTGGCGGGTCGACGTGTCAGTCAAAATAAAGTCGTTCAGTCAGTCTTTTTGAAAGGGCATCATTGTATTGTTGTATTGATTGATTGTATCCATCTAAACCTAAGCGAGTGACCGTCTCCAACGCCAACCCCTCCCCTCCCTCAACAAGTGTCGTGATCTGATCCGATTATTGTATTACCCAATGTGATGCAAAAGTTATACTCTGAAAATTAAAACCACGAGGTCATTTGGACGAAACCGCAAAAATATTATATCGGCCTCGTCTTCTCTATCATATTCTACTTCACGAGATAAAAGTAGCTTCCGTCAGGAGGGTGCCCTCTTCGGTAATCTCTTCGTCGCCAATCTTGAGCTTCAGGGAGAGCTTAGGGTTGTACTATAGGTTATCTGGTTAGCAAGGAGGTTTTCTTCCTCCAACCTTTCGGAAGTTAAGCTTGCCTGGTAGATGTATGGCTTGGTGCCAGCTGCCGCCGCAACGATAGTCTTGACGAAGCCTGGGACCTCTGCCATGACGTCAACTCGATCAATATTCTCTAGGAGAGGTCCCTCGACTATGGCCTCGACCGTCTTTCCGTCCTTGGTCTTTCCGGTCCAGGTGTATTTGACGTCGCTCGGCTCAGGCCAGTCATTCTCCGTATCATTCTTAACTTTGGTGTGCGTGGTCGTGCAGTTAGCGTTCGCCATGATGATCTCGCCGTCCTTGACGATACTGCCGACATTGACGACAGTCGAGCCATACGAGGGAGTGCTGGTGAACTCCATCAAGTTGGCTGAGTAGGTGGGGCCCTGGAAATCAAGAAAGTTCCATCTAGATGCGGCGTGGTGCGGCTTCATGCCCTGGAGGGCATACGCGAAAAAGGCCTTGCCCTTGAAGTCAATGGGGCCGTCCTTGGTGGTGATGGTACCCTCTGAAACACAGCGAGGCCAGAAGGCGTGTCGCATGGATCCCCATGGGTTCTCGGGGTCGGTGCCGTAGAGTGTCTGTCCTGTGGTTCCGGCCTGGTAGCCTGGTGCGGTGCGGGTGACCTTGAGGTTGACGATGGCGCGCTCATCATTCATGCTCTTGATGGTGTAGTAGGTGCCATCCTCGGACAGCTCGACGGCGCAGTCGTCGGCGTAGAAACTCGTCTTATCCTCGCTAAAATCGTGGTTGTTGAGGGGTGTCGAGGCCCAGAGGTGGGGCTTGGAAGGATCTGAGCTGAAGACCTTTGCGTTGAACTGGCAGGTTATTCGGATGCCGCTTTGAAGACATTAGCAGGGTGTGCGATATGGCTGTTAACAGTATCAAACATACGCGACGTTGCTATAGATGACCTGGGCAAGGGCGAGTTGACCGTTGTCGCCAAAGATGTAGAAGACCTGGTTCTCGACACAGGTAGAGTCCAGGGCCTTCCACTTCAGATCATCGCGAGAGACCTCGGTGTAGGGAGTCTTCTCAGCCTCCTTGGCGACGGACCTGATGGCAGAGGGGCCGTAGATGGGCTCCTGAGTGCCGGCGACATTGGCCAGTCTATAGCAAAGCGGTCAGTATTTTTGCTTGAAGCTCTCGAGGGTCCATCTTGATGCTCGTCATGGCGGGGTCAAGAAGAAACTGAGAGGAAGTCGAATCTTACTGCTGCTTGGCCCAGTTGAACATGATGAATTATGTGGGGGTTTGTGCGTGTTGAGAGGAGAGAGAAACAGAGGTTTTGTATCTGTTTCGATGAGGATGATGGGTCGAGAAATGAAATGGATGCTGGGGACGTCTTATTAAAACCCAAGGTAAGGTACCTAAGGTCTTGGCTCAGAGATGGATGGATGAATGTCACTTTCACACCGCTGGGCTTGGTTTCTGTGGCGGCACCCGCTTGTTTTCCCCTGGATGATGGAGGGGTACTTGGGCTGTGGCTGGTGCTGCAATCAATGATGATGTGGGGGATGACGTGTGTTGAGCGAAAACGCGTATGTACTAATGTACGTACCTGTACATATAATAGACGCGTATCTATAATCGTATCTAAAATGCTAGGTACGTAGATATCTTCGTATAGTACAGCCGTAAACCCTAGACATGCTGTTGGAAACTCGAATTTTCACAACATGTGCCACTCATGCCATGTCATGTCATTAAATAGGAGTAACCCATCAAACTAATGCAGTTCCCGTAGCTTCCGGAATCCACTCTTATTAAAATCAGCTGCAGCTGATAACTGGTACTGAGGTAACTCATCTTAGAAAAGATGTCCGCTTTGAATATGGGTCCCATGATGTTGAACTTACCCTAGAGACAAGACTTGCAAATGTGCAGAGGCAGACAGCAGAGAAGCAATAATTGCTAGTAGAGTGTTTACAGCAGTTGTCATAATATTCGCAGTATCCTATGTGACTCATGCAAATAAATTATATTTTTGTGGTGAAATGTTAACTCGAAGATTGAATATGTTTGGAGCGACGTCATATTTCGGTGAGACAATACTTAATGGATAGTGCTTGAAATATAGTGGTTTTGATAATGAATGTAAGCACCGGTATAATACATTTAGATAATAAGATGTAACACCTTAAAAATGACAATCGATACCAACAGGCATTATATTATATCCATAGAGTTGTTGCGGTAGATAGGTAGATAGATACGAAATCCTTAAAGCTTATCCTTCAAAGACAGGGGCGAATAAAGTGAAATTCCCAATGCACCTATAGACGACCAATCAGAATGCGTATTTACATATTACTTGCAGTACTCCGTAAGGCCTACATAAACTGTACTGCATCTCACTGCGCGACGCGCTCGGTCACTGGACTTGGCTCTTTTCTATTTCATTCCCATCAACCAACCCAACGACGTCTCTCGACATCTTCACCCTCATTCGCAACAATCCCACAAACACTCGACTCACGATTACCACAATTTCGCCAGTTTTATTGCGCCTGAACCCTATTAACGAACCTGGCGCGTCAGGATTAAATTGCCGAAAACCATCATCTCGACAATCAGTATTTATCGACATCACCGATAACACTGCATTGCGCGATTCTTCCATCCATCTCCGCTGCTCTATATCAATTTTCCGACCACGTCTTCAGTATGGAGGAGGACGGGGCGCAGATTCTACACTCGGCAGGACTTGATCCAATCTCTCGACCGGACTCTACTTCGACCACTGCATCTGCTTCATTACCACACGTACTGCCGGGCATCTCAGCACTTGCTGCTGTCAACGCGGCCAGTGAAGCTACCTCTCAGCTAAGGTACGGACATGGATATATCACAAGCTCAGTTCTTCCACATTCGCGACAACGGATACATGCTTGAGCCTAGTCAAAACCTCCCGAGACACACTCATCAAGGATCAAACAAACAAATTGACTGTCAACTAACCCTGTCTGCAGAGCATCGGCCGCTCCGTCGCCCGCAATGTATGCAACTGCATCTCCGGCCGCAACGAGTGGGGGATCTGGAAGTACCATGGTAAGTCGCGATTATATTTCTTTATCGTAATCAATCTTATCAGCACTTTTCTGCTCTGCTATGTCATCGACTGCAATCTTATCTCTTGAACCGACATCTCGTCACGTTTTTTTTTCTTGCTTAGCCATTTCACTTATCGCAAGCATTTGATACCATCACGTGCCTTATCTCCCACCCTTGCCACCCTTAACCTATCAAGGATGGTCAATGGCTCGTGCTTATCTGGCTTATCAAGCGCAGCCAGTTACGTTACAGCCAGAATTTTACTCCATCCCTCTTATCGTGGCCAAGATAATAATCATCGTTCTCCCTCCCGCTTCCGCATCGCATCGC
Organism: Fusarium verrucosum; assembly: GCA_013623715.1. Lineage (NCBI taxonomy): Eukaryota > Fungi > Ascomycota > Sordariomycetes > Hypocreales > Nectriaceae > Fusarium > Fusarium verrucosum. Next base: position 15,741 of record JABFFJ010000250.1, read on the forward strand.
ATCGCATCGCAGCACAACTCAATTCATAGCACTCAACAACCGGCAATATGATGGCAACTAACGGATCAACGCAGCCCACCTGCCAGAACTGTAGCACCTCGACAACACCACTATGGCGTCGTGATGAAGTCGGCTCAGTTCTTTGCAATGCCTGTGGCTTGTTCCTCAAGCTACATGGCCGACCTCGACCAATGACTCTCAAGACCGACGTTATCAAGAGCCGCAACCGAGTCAAAACTATGCGCCCTGACTTGGCGAACAAGAAAAAGGTTGGTCCAATGCTTCCCGACCCTTGGCGCATTGCTGACGCGAGTAGCAACAACAGCAGCAGCAGCAGCAACAAGCAGCACACGGATTCCCTATCGATGCAAATGGTTTCGATACTACCGGGCAGGCTGCCGCAGCCGCTGCACATGCCGCACAAGTCGCACGACGAGCATCTCAAAAATCAGCGAACGGTCACGATGGAGCCGACTCCCCTATCTCCCGCACTGGTACCCCCTCAATGTACGCGCATGGCCTATCCTCCTTCATGGTCGATGACCCATACCAGAACAGTTATGTCGCAGCAGGAGAAGGTCGCGCGACATCTCCTATGAATGGGGATCGCAAAATGGACGCGCCCCAAACTCATGAACAGCTTATCGCACATAACTCGAGCCTTAAGACACGGGTCAGCGAACTCGAAGTAATCATTGAACTCTTCCGAGGTCGCCTGAGCCAATTGGAACAACAAGAAGCTGCGGCTAGAAGCGGACAGCAAGTTGCCGGCGTCGAACAGAGCCAGCTGCGCTCTCAACTCGAGACAACACAACAGAGCGAGGTCCAGCTGCGCCAGCAGCTTGAGGACAGCCACCGACGAGAGAACAGCCTTAAACGACGTCTAGACGAACTCGAGCTCGAACTCCAAGCGTTCCAGGAAGCCAACCCAGCCCCGGGAGAACGACCAGCTAAAAGACCTCGTACCATTGAAGAGCCCTCAAAGACTCAGGCAGAAGCGGATATTGAGGCTGCTGCCGAGGCACTGTTGGCTTCGGATCCCTCCAAGCCCAGCGATACTACAGAGTCTGCTCCTGCTGCTGAGGGTACTGAATCAACTGGGGCCCCACAAACCTCTGAAGAGACAAAGGAAACCCCTGCTCCCGAGACCGAGGCAGACGTCCAGACCGAGGACGTTCCGATTGACCCTAACATGCCTGTGATGGATGAAGTTTCCCAACCTGCAGCTGCAGAAGAAGTAAAGAGTGAGGATGTCGAGATTCCTGATGCTCCCGACGCTCTTGCTACCGTTGAGGCCTCTTCTGAGGCGACCGAAGGCACAGAAACTCCTGCAGTTGAGACAGCAGCTACATGAGAAGAGTGATGCTGCAGCTATTCAGACCAGTGACATATTGGACTTGATACAAGACGATCAGGTTTCAACAAAACCACCTGACTTGGCGTCAAGTCAAACCAATGCTATGTATGTACTGTCAGAATGATTGCACGAAATTTTGGCATCAATTACGACTCATTGCTTTATACCCCCTCTGCGAGAGGCGTTGGGCGCCCTCGCTTTTCTTTCATGATATACCTCCTAGCGGCAAGGGCAGCGAGGACCTAGGCGTTGTGGCCTTTTGTTTTGATATGCGAGCACCCGAGGAGCATAGTGTGTTTTAATGGGATGATAAAAGCGAATGCTAATGCAAAAGCCTTTCGGTATGTGGATGCATATATGGCACGTGTTTATTCTTTCAAGTGTGGGATTTCTTGGGCTGCCAGAGAGGATGGAGAGCCTGGTAGTTATCAAAAGTTTAGCTACTCTCGCAATGAAAAATAGACCCTGGTTTTTACTTTATTAAAATTGCTGATATGGAGAACATTAAAGAGAGAAAGAAAGTGAAGTGCAACCGTTGTAACTATCTATATACCATATTTAATCAACCAGCTTTCCTTTTTATCTTCTTAATGTCTATAAAATGATTTAGTTGCTTTTTCTATCATTTCCTAGTATTTTCAGTCGCGTCACCTCCTGGCAGTGATTGCCAGTAATTCAGAAACGCGGTCACGTGTCTAGCCAAGATGGTGATAATTATGCACGTCGACACAGGTTCCCCATCAACCAAACAACAGAACCGCCATCCTCATCACTCTTGCAAATATTTAAAAGCTGAGTGAGAAGAGAACTATTCCTAAGATTGATTTCAAACCGTTAAAACCTACCTATTCATTCGCTTCATTCGCTTCTTGTTTTTCCTTTCATCAGCCGCTTTAGCACATTCTCCTAGCGCGCCCACCATGCCTTCGATTCCCTCTCGCGGAGGACCACAGGGCGTGCGCCCAACCTACACCGGCGGCAAAGTGATGCCTTACCATAAGAGGGGACAGGCTCGCGGCGCCTCGGGGAAGACCATCTTGTCTGGCAAGAGACACAGGTAAAGCAAACTCCAGGATAAACAAACTGAATGGACCGCAGACTGATAATTTCACAGAAAGATTCTGAAGGATTCGATCCATGGAGTTAGTAAGTTGACCATAGATTCGTTCTTCACTAAGGATTATTGCTAACCGTGTTCTGTAGCCAAGCCTGCTATCCGGTTCGTAAATCTTCATTCACTTCTCTATCGCCTGAGATTCATAGGCTTCAATACTAACACTGAGAAAAACAGACGTCTGGCACGCCGTGGCGGTGTCAAGCGAATATCCGCTGGGATATACGACGAAGTCCGCAGTGCTCTCAAGGCCCGCCTTGAGATGGTGAGTAACTCATCTGCCCTGCTTTCTCTACTCTTGCTGATACTCTTGCAGATCCTTCAAAACTGCGTCATCTACGTAGAGTACCGTAACGCCAAGACGGTCACGGTTCACGACGTGAGTTTTTCAAGCGCTGGCTGCTATCATCAAGAGCACCGGCTAACCCAGCAAACAGGTAATTCACAGCCTGAGACGCATCGGGCGGCCATTGTGGGGGTTTGACCCTAACCACTAAATCGCATTGAATCTACGACCACTTTGTACAATTTGAGGGCATGGAGAACGGTGTTTTAAGCGTCTGGGCGCGTATTAAATTGATTTTGACATTGTTTCCCATGGTTAGGGTGTTTATACCAGGAAGGGATATACCGGTGGGCATAAAGGTAATTGTCATGGGGATTAAGACAGAATGTTGTGTTTGAGAGAATTGAGAGATTGATTGACATCGATTATGAAATGGGTCATAACCAGATAATTATGAACTTCTGTAAACGAAAGAACTATGATATGGGGTATCTCAAGTGACAGTACAGGTAGGTGAGGTATCAAAAATAAAAAGAAAGGAAATAAAAAAAAGTAGCGTCCTCCAACCATTCATTATAAGCTTCCCTTCCACGTCGCATCCCATCTCCCCTGGCCCAGAGTCTATACTGTAGTATGACTCCACCTCTAGTGGTATCTGTATGTGATCTGATTGCTGATTGTAGCATCTTTCCGTCGGTTGTATCGTCTTCTGAGGTATTCGTGTAAAGCAGTCTTCCATTCTTCTTCCCGTCGTCCTTAGTCTTCCTCTCACCATCGTCATCGTCTCGTATAATGTCATTCTTTCATGATGAATTTGTCGACGGGGCTTTTCTCATCACTGGCATCGGTGCAATGGTGATTGACCAGGCCAACCCATTTACCTTCTCTTCCTGACCACGTCCCAGTTGGACAGGATACCATCCAAAGCCCTGGTGGCTCGGACCTCGTCACGTCGAAATGGGGCGTTGAAGATGCCAGGGAGCAGCATAGCACTGTTCGCGTGCTCTTGGGCGAATCCAATTTCGGCGTCTTTTCCACATCGTTCCTTGGTAACGCGGACAGCTTCCTGGAGGAGGTCCTTGCCAACGCCCTTTCCACGGTAGTTGAGATTGGTGGTCCACGCGCGGATAACGCCCTTACCTCCTCGCAGAGAAAGCGACCGCCTGCGCCTGTGACTAGATGTTGGGCTTGGTTCAAGGCGTAAGACAAGGGTTCCGATGATGTCGTCGTTTAGACGAGCAGCCAACAGAGTATCCTCCTCCCCATCAGCAGCTCGCAGCCAATTCCAGCGCAGTCGTTCAGCCAAGGAGATGTAACCGTTGGCCAAGTAACGAATTCCCATCAGGTAGCTCATGATTACCCCACAAGAGACCGTCATGCCCAGTCCGGAGTCGCGAGTAATGCCACTGAAATGGTAGATAGTAGCCAAGGTTGCTGATAAGCCGGCGAGGCAAAGCGGGTGAAAAACGAGGTTCAACGAGGCCCTCTGGCGCATCTGGGCAATCGAGTCGGCAACGAGTCGCATGCCTTCGACCTTGTCCTGGGGTTTGTCGAGAACCTCGAGAGACAATGGCTCGATATCATCGTCGTCGTCGAAACCATAGTATGGGGTGGTAGCTGCAAGCGGAGAAGGAGAGGGCGCGAAAAAAGAGGCGAAAGGGACAGATGGACCAAATTGCGGGGTGCTGGTGGCTGAAGCCATTGCCGAGTGGAGGACAAGGTTGGCGCGGAGGAATGTGAAGAAAGCTGTGAGTTGTGATGTTAGTCATGGTGCTTTGGCTTATACGTTTTGGTTCTGCCAAGGTTTGTTGTTCCCAAGCCGGACATAATGAACATGATCCATGAGGGAAATAGATCAATGAGGTCCATTATGATATCTTCGCAGCTTGTGAAGCTAGAGTAAATAACTTGGGAGCTCAACTGTCGAGCTCGTAACCCAAGCCGAAGCTGGAAGGACTGTCGTGTGCTCAACCCTGTCAACGGGTTGTGTGACCGGGGTAGGTTTGATGGTGGCCGTGGTAACTGAGTGACAGGGGCCCAACAAAGAGCAGAACAGAACCTGAATGAAAGAAACTCACCAGCACTTGTCTTCAAAACGGGAACTGCACCAACTCTATCAACAACAGTGCTTGGGTGACAGGTCCTCAAGTCGAGTTCTCGAATAGCAATGTGCTGAGGACCTTCCATGGTGGTGTAGGTGGCCATATTTGGATATGGTGTATTAGACTACCAGAGGTAGTGAGATAGATATAAAGAATAGATCAGTCAATGAAGAGCGAAGGAAACCAGCCTTCAGAAACAAAAGTCGACCAGACAGGATAGTAAGGGTATAATATGATAATATATGATTATAAAGTTGACATAGAATTACCTATGTTTGACAAACAACAAACAGGTCGAGGGAGGAAAAGGGAGACGAGAGAGAAATAGATCGAGACGAGTCCGGGGGAGGAGGAAGAGATTTCAAAGTTTCGAAGGGTCGTCAGCTCCAGTCGAAAAAATAGGCTTGGGAACGACCCGACGCTCTGGTGGCCGTAGCGTCTTTTTCTTTTTTCGAATGCGACACATTCTGCATTAAGATCCTTGCATCGTGCGGCGCTGTCACGGCGTCGAGGCCGGATCCCTGGGCTGGGGCCCTTGACTTCATACCTGGCAACGTTGGTTGGGTGTCTTTGTCTCTTTGTTTCTGCTGCTGTGCCTCTGTGTGTCTGTATCTCGCGACGACATGTAAACATGTGAATGAAGAATTGATCTGGTTTGTTCATCCAGCGTAGATGATGCATCATGGTGGGTTCACCGACTGCCGTAGCTGGTTCGTAGCGGGTTTGCCCATGTGGTAGTGGTGGTGTTAATGTCGGTCATGGTTGCGTGGCCACTGACAAGATACGCTATCTCTTGGAGCGATATCAAACATCGTTGGCTTGAATCTTGAGAAGGATTCGATGTGGGTGGTGTACATCAAGTACCTACCGAGTTCCATCACTGACTGCATCTTCTCTTTGATAATGCATTGTTTCTATGCACCCCTCTTATCTCCATCATCTCACCCAATCATGGAACAATATCTTGTCTCTTGGTTGCTCAAACTTCAGAGCTTCCCGTTTCCCCACCCAACGCAGCGTAACCATTATCATTAACCAACCTCATAAGAGGCGTTGCGTTTTTGTTGAATGACAGACAGTTCAACAAGGGCTAGGTAAGGTATTTCAGCCTTCAGCCCCTCTTCTCCACTTGGTTCCCAGCAACAAACGACTAGAAGCGGGGAGCCGAGCTCAGAGCATGTTAGTTTATCGTCGGGTGCCGTTGTGGTCTTATGGCTCTGAGGTTGGCCCATGCGAAATAGAAATTCCTCGGGCACGCGACGACCAGTCAGTGAAATTTGATTTGTCCTTACCTTGACCCTTGACCTTGTCTTGCCTTTTCGTTTTGAAATAAAGAGCTCACCTGGCTCCGGGGCAAGTCATAACGTAGCCGAGCGAGCTATGAGTTCAAGGTGTGAGTGGACTGACTCACTGACAGCTTGCATTGGGTCCAAAACCAACATCTGCAACCCTCGCGTACTTGAAGCTTTTGACAATCGGGCGATATCGTTATCGTGGATGGGTGAGCCAACTCTACCCATCCATACAGAGGTCAAATAGTTAATTGACGTTTGGCACCCGGTTTCAACGCGACATATTCCGTGGCGGCCTTGACTTTCGATCGTCAGGGGCCTCTGAAATCTGTTCCTCAGAGCTGAGCAGTCTAGACTAGCAACAACGGTGTCTACATAGGTGCCTCCCCATCGCACTAATTGTAGCGGGGCCGTTATTTTTGACGCCATCTTGCTCACGCACCTTGCTCATGCGGCAATTAGTCCTTTGAGGATCAGCTGGTCAAGCCAATAGTTCAGGTTGACACGATATGTCCTTGTCGGCGGTTGCAGCAAGAGTTGATCATCCGTTAACTGACGGAATGAAGCAAGAAACAACGTCGGAGCGAACTCGTAAATGGTAGTCTTGATGTTGGATCAACTCCACTGTTGACGCATCCAGCATATCCCCGGCTCCAGAAGGTTGACGTCCCGGTCATACAGAAGGGAAAGAAAACCTTGATGATGACCAGTTACCTAGTTAAGCGACAGACGTGTGGGGGAGTAACCGAAGTTTCATCAACGCTGCGCAACAACACGAATGCTTTGTTGTTCCTAACGGTAACCGATTTGCTCCGAATAATTTGGCCGAAAGGTCATGTATGCTTTTTAGCCGGTGGTAAATATGATGAAAATAGGACATCGCACGGCTTAATGGCTTGGTTGATGTTGTTGCGTGTTGTTGAACGAACTGGCCGTGCTTATCGTTTCCCAGTCAATGTTGCCATGGACCAGCGGTTCAAACTACCAAGAAACACGCGTGAAACGCTCGACAGTGAAACGTTGATGGAGCACGGAGCATGGGCTCGAAACACTCTCCTTGGCCGCCGCGTTTGATGACCGTTGTCGATCCAACCCCCGACGTTGCATTGGACAGAACGCTTTGCTGCCGTTAGAATTTGCAGGGATACTCAAGGTTAAAAGACCCTGAAATAGCGAGTAAACGTGACGTCTTTGCCGGTTCATATATGCCTAGGTAATGCCGATCAACAATACCTGACTGATCGAATCCTTGTAGGATGAAAGGTCATGTTGATAGATACTCGAGCTTCAGAAATTACAGTAGCAGAATTATTTCGTTTCAATCGCGGTAGGCAGGGTCTTGGCATTAGAAAGGTTCCTTCTTCCTCCCCCGCCGCTGTCATCTCGAGGTAGGAACATGTGGGGGTATCTTGGCACAAGGAAAAGGAAACACGACTTCAGTAATCCGAGATATCTCATTTCATTATCTTATCTCTCTACTTTACATCAAACACAAATGCTTCTTCATATTACCGTACTCCTCGCCAAGAAAGAACCTCCAGTCCATCATCTATCTTCTTAGTCGATGTCCAAACACCATACCGACATACGCAATCACTCGATAGATTGTTCCGATTGCAACCAAAACACCAATGTTTGTGAGCCACTTGCGGTCAAGATTATATCCAGTCACAGCAGCTGCGATATCGATCTGGTAAAGGTACTCAAAAGGAGACACGAGCTGACCAAAGTACAATTCAGCCAACCACGTCGCAGGAGATGCTCGCCAGAGCCACTCCATATGCCATTTCTTGACAGAGTCCAAAGGAGGCGCCGATCCAGAGAGAATACCCGTGATGAGCGCAATCATGGTAGCAAGCAACGGTGCATCCTCACGGCGGATGACCATGCTTATGATGCTCGCGAGGCCATAAATGCAATAAAAGTACAGCAGATTCGTGAGGAAAGCAAGACCCCAGTCGATGATGGGCACCGACAACAGGAACAATGGCACAGTGAAATGCATGCAACCGAGTGCCATCCGCGGAAAGACAGAAATGACCTTGGCAAGGAAGTAAGCCAGCCGGGAATGCCCTGCCTCAGCCTCGCGCTTGTACAAGAGCATCTCCTCAGAAAAAAGCTTGACTCCAGGAGCACCTGCAACGAGACCAATGGCAATAGCAATCAGAAGGGCAAACTGTGGTGCAGATGAGAAGTCGATAGATGTCGACAAGACTTCGTAGGGCACGTGGAATAGGCCGACGAACATGATACCCTTCTTGGGGTTATTGGCGAGACCGAGAAGAAGGCCAGCTAGAACAGCAAGGCCCATCTCGGCAAACAGAGCACCCCTGGCGCGGTATTGCTGAAGCATCGCTCGACATAAACAGAGCCATCCTTGCTTCAAGTGAGGCGCACCACGCTTCTTGAGGGCCTGTCGCATGCCTGTGTCGCCCAGCATCGTGGACCTGATACTCCTGCGCTCATACGCCTCTTCCTGCTTGTTCTGGCGCATCTTCGCCCAGTGCGCTATGAGGGCTTCCTTCGAAATATCGCCCATGTGGTTGTACTCTCGACCATTACCAGTGATAATGTCAGTGATGATGTCAGCATGGTTGCTGTGCTCGGGGAATTGGAAACCCATGCTCTCAAAGTACGTCTGTGACTCGCTTTGAGGGCCTTCATAAATGGTCTGTCCGTTACCAAGCAGGATGAGATTATCAAACAGATCAAAAATCTCGGTTCGCGGCTGGTGAATGATGACGATGATGGAGATGCCGAGTCTTGCGATAGCCTTGAGCGTACGCATGATGGACGACGCTGCAGTTGCATCCAAACCACTGGTGGGCTCATCAAGGAAGATAGCCATAGGGGCCGCTGCCAATTCCATACCGATACTCACTCGCTTTCTCTGGCCACCGCTGATAACGGGTTTACCCACGCTACCAACTCGTGAATCGCGCACGTGTGAAAGTTCCAGGCAGTCAATAACGGACTCGACATGATTTTCAACCTCCTTCTTGGTCCAGTTACGGGGAAGCCGAATGCGTGCTGAGTGCACAATGTTCTCGTAGACGGTCAGCTCGGGCAACACAATATCGTCCTGAGGTACGTAGCCTGTCAACTTTTTGTACTGCTTCATCTTCCCTGGAACATTGTTGACAGCAACGATACCACCAGTGTTGCTTGTTTTACCCATCAGCACGTTGACAAAGGTCGATTTACCGGCTCCTGAGCCACCCATGACAGCAACAAGTTGTCCTTGCTCGATAGAACCTGTCACGTTCTGGAGAACAGGTCTGGGGCTCTTTTTGGGATGAAAGACCAGATCAGAGTATCTGAAGGAAAGACCGAAGTTGGTTGCCTCGGCTGCCCTTCGCATGGATTCGACAAACGCTCTCAGCTGTGGATTGGCCTCCATCTCCTTTTGCTCCTGTTCTGAAGTGTAGACGCTGTTGCGTGCAAGAGCAGCCTCAAATCCAGTTCGGCTGCGGCCCTCCCGGAAGTCGCGTCCATATGGCGAGTATGGACTGTAGCCGGGTTGCATCGGTGCCATCTCGTGGTCGTTGTCGTTGGACAGCTCCTTGTATCCACCTCCAGTTATTGTCGCCTTGACAGCTCTCATGGTATTGTGCCTCTTTAAAGTTCCAGCATGGGCCTTGGATGTTCTATGCCACCTCGCACGGAACATCAAGATGAACATGCCAATAATAAGGAGGCCGTCGATGATGACAAGTACGCCCACAGGGACCAAATATCTCTCGTACGAGGAACCCTCAGGACAACTACTACCAGAAAGGCAAGGTGTTGGGGTCGATGCACCAGGCTGACAGTATGAGCCAGCAGGGCACCGGATCTTCTTCTGACCTTTTTGATCCAGCGGGCAATAGTAGCCTGCCTGGCAGACAATGGGCTCGAAAACTCCCATTCCCCTGTTTTCGCCACGCCATGAACATGTCATGCCCGAGAGACGTGCCTTGGTGCAGTCCTTGAGGGGAGGACAGGATTGGGGAAGTGAATTGATGGTATTATTCTGGCCTATGATTGTTAGTAAGTTTGCTACAAACGATTCAAAGATAAAACTCACAAAGAAATCCTTCTTTGCAGCCATGTTCCTGCCAGGACGACACGTTCTGCAGTTGGAGGGGAAGGGCCCCTGGCCTCCAGCAAGGTGCCGCGGCATAAGGAAGCTGCTCATTGAGCAGCTGCTCGGTGGTTCTGTAGAAGCTGGTGGAAAAGCTCGATCGATTTTTGCCGGTGCAGTCTCGGTCGTAGACGGTTAGGGTGTTCTTGTCCTTCAATGGCTTGAGAGTCCGGCTTCCGGAATCCCATACAAGATCACCTCCAACAGGTGGGTTCGAGTTGTCTTGCATGGGCAGCTGGACCGAGCCCTTGGGGTTCTTGGCCTTGTACCATTTTCCGGTCGTGATATTGTAAACGCCCTGGGTTTGGTTTCCGATGCATTGCCATGCTGCTTGGGTGTTATCCAAATCCGCGGATTCGTCAATCCTCCCGAGTCCAGGTAGCGGACGGAGAGCGCAGAGACATGCAGTGGTATCGAGGAAGCTGGGTGTTTCCGGCCTAGCAGCTGGAATAAAAGGCTGCTGTGGCACCTTGGCGTCGTCGATGCCATGGCTTGAGAGGGACATTATGGCGGATCGTTAGTTGCTCAATGGCATGAAGAGAGTATCAACAACAACTTCAACGCTAGAAAAGGACACAAAATGAGGAATAACTACAACGGCTCACACCACGCAAGGCCATCATGGTGCGCAATCCATCTTTATAAGACAACTGGCACTCTAGCATGGTGCTACCTCACACGGCAGAAGAAAAAAAGAGAAACCCCATTGCTTCAGCCCCAGACGGGATTACGAGGCCAGGATTCGATTCGGACGAGGGATCTACCATTCAAGAAGCCTGAACGAGACTCATGCGATGGGCCTTGGGCAGTGCTTGTGAGATTTTAGTCCCGGCGATGGATGCACAGGGTTGGACTGTCTATCCCCAAAAGGCGGTGCTTGGGAGCCCTGCCGGGGGGATTGAGCTCGTTGCCATATTTACTTCCAGTCATATTTTGGTGGGAGCGATTATGTCGCCATTGGCTAGACTCGACAGCATCGAGACAAAGGCCTGTCTTCGGGATACCAACGTAATGATCCTGCGAAAGTTATGTCTCGATCTGTCTCCATCAGGATCTTTAGTGTAGGAATGCCCAGACATGCACGCCGTCAGCCTCTTTCTTTTTCTCCGTTAAAGATTCCAATGCCAATGCCTCAATGACAGGGACAAGGCCAGGGACCGTTACATCAGAGGCGCCTGCTCATGCGGGTCGTGAGCGGCTCGTCAGACCAAATACAGCCTAGTTCAGCCCATGTCGAGGCGCTTTTCGTCTGCTCAGCTTTTGCTTTGTGGGGAGCTAAGGCTTAGCGAAATGGAAGTCAAGATTGGGATGGAGGGAAGACGACGTATCGTCGTATCCGTAGGGCTGACCCGACCTGCCATGCCAGCCTGTTTGTCTGTCTGTTTCCTCAACGGGAGGGCCGCCTCACTAAATAACTGGTGTCTCAGTGAAATAACTCGAAAAGGGTTTTATCTCGCGCTACAACGCCACAGTTCTCAGAAATGGCGTTGAATGCTTGGCTATATGTAGGTGATCCGTTAGCTGATATCCACATCTTATTTTAACGTCCCGTGCCTGACATGGTTCAAAAAAGATTGTTATCATGCACTTTTCGTGGCAGTGTTTGCGAGAATCATGGGTCTTCTCGTGGCTCGCGGTCGTGTCCTGTGTTTCGCCTTTCGGATCGCTCAGACGCGAGGAAAGCGTCATGTCAGCATTCATATCACCCTGAGTGCCGATCTTTGGGACAGGTTGAATGCGCAGCCAGCCGGGGCTCGCCAATCCTACCCAACAATGCAATGCAATAAGTATGTAGAACGTCGCGTTCTCGGCCTGCGCCTCTTGGCCTGAGCTGATAGGTATGTATATCAATGACGACCGTGAACTCAATTGCATCATATCTTGGTGATGGCTCCTGCGAGCGATTGTCACTGGCCCAAGAGCGCTTCCATAAACATGCATCTGCATGACCAAATTAGTACTGACCACAAGGTTGATAGCTAATACCTTGCCTTGGCAACAATCAAATGAAGGTCAGCGCCAGCGGCATCCACGATCGGAAGTAGGGATTGAAATGCCCTATGGTAATCGGTTTCCGAGATGTGAAAGGAATTGGCCCCCAGGTAGGCAACGGCCATGATGATTATCATGTTCCTCCTCGCAGCCACGCTGTTCAAGACGAAACACGCAATGACCTGCCATAGCAAGTGCACCGCACCCTCCAGCGCTGCATACTCTGCTTTCCTGCACGAAGAGGTTGTGATGTTACTATCCATAAATGGGAGTATTTCCGGTAAGACTTCCAAATCATAAAGGCGATCAGCAGGAAAATCCCAACTGTGCGCATACTGATGAGAGATATAGCCTTCCAGTTGGTGCCGATACCCGAGCTATTCGCAAGTTAGCAAACCGTCAATCTAGCTGGTCCATTCAGCTCATGCAGAACGTACGCCGGAGGAGCTGTGAAAGTACCGATGCCAGTGACAACCTGGACAGTTCCTGGCATATCAAACCGCTCCAATACATCACGCAGGCAGGGTTTCATCGACACCGACTCGAACTTCGACGCTTCGTCTAAACAATTGGGCATGAGGATGAACGGCTTGCTACCTCAAAATCCAAGTCGAAACTCCACATACGACGCTTCTCGGGGCCAATCCTGGCGGATTTCTGGCGAAGAAACATGCAAACGTGAAGCCTTGCGCCGTGACAGCGCTCTGTAAGCAGCACCGGCGATACCGATAGCTGGAGCGACGATCATGACGGGAGCCATACCAATCCTCGACTGAGAATGTCCGCCCGAGAGAGATTCTGCGCAAACAAGACGATGATATATGGCCACTGAGGCACATCATGGGAAAGATGCAGAATATCTTACGGCATAGGTAGTCGGTGAGCTGAAATACCTCGCGTCAACCTGTCAGATTAAGGGATTAGTATGATAACGGTATGATAACGGCATGACAAAGAGCCATTGCTGACTCACGTGGAAGCATCCAAATCCAGCGATCTGACTCTGTTATTTCAAGTTCTCACAATGGCCGGTATCATGTGAAAGAATTGGAAGCCATTGGGCTAGTTGCTATGAAAACAAGGCAACCTCATCGAAGGTATTGTCAAAGAATCGAACAAACTTCGAAACCACCTGATGGAGGGTGGGAATGCCAAGCCTTCAGCCACAAAGCTCAACTGCAAATAACACAGACTTCTCTAGAACTACAGCATGTCGAATTTGTAGGTCATGTTCAGACTTGTCGAAGACCCCGGCAAATGGGGCCGATTGCTCGATGTGCTTCAACTCCAGGTCTGATGCTCGTCAGCCAGACTCCCAGTCTTGAGGTATTTCCAATTGCGCCCGTTGAGTGCATATGTTTGTCCAAGACACTACTTTATTGAAATAGGGACCGAGAAAGCAGTGAATTGATGCAGCTGCTGTATAATCCCTTGTCTCGAGTTGTCACCGCGAGGGGATTTCGATAGTGGAGGTCTACCGATGCCGGAACCAAAATGAGTAATGAGACAAGATGATGACAACGAATCGAAAGGATTAAACAAGTCCCAATCGCCAAGGTTCTACCCCGATTCTTCTGACCCTGAGGCCGAATTTCTGTATCAAGCCTGATTGATATAAACTCATGATGGGTTGGGAGGGTTTCTTTGCTCAATCACCGTGATTGGAAACATACACGGTGTGCGGTGAGGTTCTCGGGAGCGGAAGCCGGTTTCCACGCCGCCGTCTCAATTGCATGTGTTGCCTCCTCATAACGATTCGTTCGTTAGCGCTTGACTCGTGTGGCTTACCTGCCTACAGTGCCTAGTCAACGAGGGGTTCGTGCCTGATTAGCAACCCGTCCATTCTGCCTTTTGCATTACAATAAACAGTGTAGCTTGCAAATTGGACACCCAGTCAATAGAGCAGACCGAAACAATGAAGGTCACCCAGGTAAGTCGGATGAAAGCTATGATCCCTCACGTTTCTCGAGATTTGCTAATGGAATCAATGAAAGCTTTGGTATTACCCTATCAAGGGAATCCGGGGAATCCAAGTCCAGTCCGCCAAACTAGGACCTCAAGGTCTTCAGCATGACCGTCGCTTCATGCTTTGCAAGATTGAGAAGTCGGGCGAACTCAAGAAAATCCAGTTGTCTGATCGTCCTGAATGTAGCCTTTTTGCACCAGACGTCGTTGGCGACAAGATCCGGGTCAAGTATCTGCTACCGAGAGAGCCTCTTGTGCCATGGCGACCAGAGCAGGACACCATTCTTGAAATCCCAATTGAACCGGATCTTGATGAACTAAGCAAGGCCGACATCAACCTTCATCAGAGTCTTGTCGTCGCATATCGCATGGGTCCAAAGTATGATGCATGGTTCACTGCTTGCTTCGGTTTCAACACAGCTCTCATCTTCATTGGTGATGGTCGACGCCCTGTACTGGGAACATTTTCTCCCAAGATGCAGTATACTCCTCCCTCCTGGCCCATAATGCTCTTCAACTACCTTTCTGGGAGGAAAGCCTCCTGCGAGGATGACTGGATTGCTTTCTCTGATTGTGCTCCCTATCTGTTCGCCACGGAACAATCTCTCAACAACGTCAGAGCCCGGCTTTCTGCATCCGAAGTTGACATGAAGGCTATGCGACCTAACATTGTTCTGGATGGCGAGACTGCATGGGATGAGGACTTTTGGGCACAACTCCTCATCAATGGAGCTCACCAAGTAACTCTCACCATGAATTGCAACCGATGCACTTCGCTCAACGTTGATTACGCCACTGGCCGCGCAGCAAAAGGAGAGCGTGGCACGGTACTCAAGAAGCTCATGTCTGACCGAAGGGTTGACACTGGAGCAAAGTATTCTCCAGTCTTCGGCAGATACGGTTTTCTCACTAGCAAATCTGGTGACAATGCTACCGTATCCATCGGTGATAATGTGGAGGTGACGAAACGGAACTCTGAGCGCACTGTCTGGGATTGGCCGTTGTCAGATTCCAAAATTGCAAGATATTACCAGTCTTCTTCTGGCAAAAAGCCGAACTTGCTCATAATCCTTTCATTATGGCTGATAGCTGCGGCTGTAATGGGTCTGTTACCATGTTGGCTTTTACTTACTTGAATAAACCCATCCGTTCCTCCGATCAAATCACCAGAACCAGTGACAAGTGCAGTAATATCGCTTCACGCCCAGGCGAGCCGCCCTCAAACTACCGGTCGATGACTTTGAACCTGCACGATATTGCAAAGAAGGCAGTTGATGTGAGCACATGTGGCCCAAACTAGGTTTGTATCCGGCCGCAAACGCCCAGTGTCCGTCCGCGATATCTCGGCGCGGGAGGCCGGAGGGTGGGGACTGGGGTCAGGTCTTTACCTCCGACGCCGAGACGGAGCGGTCTCTCTTCGGTCTTCGTAGTGTCCGTAAAGGGCCGGAGGCGAGCAGTAACACTCAACTGACAACAGCTTGTCCGAGCATCTGGAAACGTTCCATCAACCCGTGTCTAAGATTTGCCGAAGTGTGACAGCACACCAAGTCGTCACACAAAGAGCCCTAGCACAATCTGGAGAGGATGGCGGACCCTGATACCCCGATCGTTAGGTGACATTGAATGCCATGGTCGAAGAGCTTCTCAACAGATGCTTGTAAATCTTGTCTCGTTCATTGGCCTCCAGTTGTCCGCTCTAGATGCTGGGTAAACTCTCTTGTCCTCTCTTGTCCTGTTTCGAGCGTTGATTCATCAGTAAAGATTCCAATATGCTCAGACAGCTCGTAAAGCACCTCAAAAGCTCCGGGTACGATCCCCGATGGGACCATGTCGGCCGGGGCGGGCGGGATATCGGATCCGGTAGACAAGGGGGGGTGTGCTGTTCCTCATACATAGTACAGTAGTTGTTAAGGTTGTCGGCATGACTCAAAATAGTTCCGTCGAAAGAAACAATTAACAAAGTTTATACTAGTCACAATGTATGTATGTTGGGCAATCGAACTTTGGCGAGGCTGCAAGCGTGCATGTCAGGCATTGGCGCGTTTCGGTAATTTGAAAGCCCCTGGTTTTGTGTCTCAACGTCTATTCTCCACCGTTCGAGGAGTGAAGAGGTTTTTGAGTCCACTGTGTGTGTGTGTGTGTGTGTGTGTGTGTGTGTGTGTGTGTGTGTAGCGTGGAAAGTAGCGACATGCAGACAGCTCCTAAGTCGTTCTGGAAGGCTTCTGGGTGAATATGCGCTGTGGTTTTGGGCCGCTACAGACGCTGATCACTCTGGGACGGCGCGAAGCCGTTATCTGACTTCAACTAACTATCTCGGTGCGTCCCATGAGTATGTATGTAACTGATTTTTTTAGTCTTTGCTGCGCCATGGCACAGACACAGGCTGCGACACTCCACAAGAACTGTCACAGCCGGATGGTTTCCCAGTCGAGGATAAAGGCTCATTCTTCCACGTAAGCTGTATTGAACGTTGCCCGTTGAAAGTTTGACCAAGGTAACGGGCGATCGTTGGGTTCTTCGAGCTCGCAACCTAGTCAGCACTTGATGGATCCACGTGAGGTGCGAAGAGGAGAGAGAAATCATGTCATGTCATGTAATGTTGAAAAAAAAAACGTCGGTAGCTGGGTAGGATCGTGATGAGATGAGACAAGAGATCTACACGATGGATGGTGCACTGACGGCGAGAAAGCAGGGTCTGAATACGAGGGCGGACGATACAAGAGGAATGGGCAGCAATGGAATAGTGGGAGATTACAGGACTTTTGGGCTCTTTCCTCAGGCTCTGTCCACCTCACGAATACCGATGGATGGAAGGAGGTAGGGACTGGTTACGAGTCAGCAACTTCCTCTGCTGTGAACTTGGTAACGTTGGACCAATCAAGACTAAGAATGTTAGCCGCCTTGATACTTGTCAAGAGATGAGAATACTAGGTGGTTAGGTGATATGAATGATACTAACAAACCCTTGTTGTGATTCAGTTTTACATACATACATTGTATCATTTGTTGAAACAGAATATCTTGAATTATGACGAAAGAAGTTCCCTCTTGTTTCCCTCTGGTTCGACCCGTACATACATATCTGTCTGGCTTGAGCCATCCATAGTCTATTTCGAGCGCCAATCCTAAACACCAACCAAACCCATTGAATCCATTGTGTTTTGCCTTGCGCCGTGAGTGAGCCAAACGAAAAACTTTGCTGGCTCCGATAAGATGAGGTCATAACGACATTTCCCTTAGTTCTCTCCATAGGTAGGTAGTAACCCTGGAAGGTTGAGGAGACGAACTAATCCGTGGGACAGATCATCTGGAAGAAAAAAAAAGAACAAAGTTAGGAAAAAAAAAACACCATTTTGATGCCGGGGATAACAAGCCAGGTAACTAGGTATTAGAAAAGAAGAGAAAACGAAAACGAAGAGAAAGGAGAAGAGAGAAGAGGGGAAAAGAGACAACGTCAAAGAGACCAGTCAGGATCACCTGTAACAGATCAGATTTCCTGAAAGGGAAAGTTCGGAACTGGCAACGTGGATTGGATGAGAGCTCCAGCAACATGACACGTCTAACAGCCCAGCCTGGTCGTTGATTGAGTGTTGGGTTGGGTTGTCTTCTCCTTGGGTAGGGCCAAGCGAGCCAAGCGAGCCCAGTGTTGGGTGAGATGGGCTTCCCAAGGGGGAGGGGTGACTAGTGCTGCACAGTTCCGAAAACGGGCCAGAGGTCCCTGTGAAGAGGAACCTCCCACGTGGAACCTGCAGGGCGCTAGCTACCGAGTAGGTATTCCATCATGGATGGAAATCAGAGGGGGAAAACTCAAAGTCCCGTTTGTTTGGCCGAATAATCTCGAGAGATACTGACTGATCTGACCGACACAGCAAGCTGACTGACATCAATCAAGCCCAGATATATCATATCGGATCGTCTCCCGGGTGCTGATCCAGTATCATTCCCTCAATACGATGTGTTGTTCTTCGAGGCCCAGCTCAGCTCAGCCCAGCCAGCTGAACCGGGGTAAAAAAAAAAATCTCAAGCCAGTGAGTGAAGGAGTTTAAAAGTCGAAATGACGTTTCGTGGTATGCGACAAAAGTGATGTGATGGGTGTGTGACGGTTCAGTAGCCGTGCATCCAGAGCCAGCTCCGGGCTGCCGTTCCGCAGTAACTTGTGCCAAACGCAATCAGATCAAATCAAATGCCCTTGTTGGGACCATCTTACTTTGATCTGAAGTGTGCATCTGCAGCGAGACCAACAAGGAGAATGAGAGGTTCTGGGGTTGTCTTGTGTTGAGCCTCGCGCATGTTAGTCAGGCCACGGCCAGCAATAGCAAAATCAGCTGCACACATTTCCATGTGGCTGCCAAACATTGTCTCGGCAGTAAAGCAAGCATCTTACGCAGACTGCGTGCAAGGTCGGCATAGATGCAACTTGCAGTATGCGCACTCCCAGATCATCCAGTGAGGACCGGAGCGGCAGTGCTGGCAAATCCACTGCACGAGAGTGTTATCCGACTTGATCATTCGGAATTGGTGGGCGCAAGCGTTGGCCATTTTGTGTGGAATTGTGGCGGTGTTGTGTGTGGTACAGTAAGGAAGGTGTAGATAAATAGATGCTGCCGAGAGTCTCTTGAACCCTCTCACAAGATTGGCCTGATTGGGTCCGGCTATGTTCCTGGGGAAATACAATATTAGCCTTGCATGCATGAGACAACCAACCCAACATGGATCGCTATAAGTCATAAGCAGCTATGCAAGATGCGTTTCGTAAAAGGCAACCTCATGTCCGCTTTTCCTGGAACTTACACGAAGTTGCTGTATGAAGCGTGGGGACGTTCAAGGCGGAGTGTTGTTAGGTGTTGACGCTGCAATGCAACAACAGGCCGATGATTGTTGTTTTGTATGGGTGCAGCAGACGTGAATTGAAGCAGAATAGTGTAGGTAATGTCTGAGTAGCTGAGGAAGATGTTCGTGATTCACCGGACGGCAGAGGGAGGAGGGCAAGAGGTCTTTATAGTTGTGAAAGGGAAGTGACAATGTTGAGCATTGGTGTCAGTTGCACCTCAGTGTCAGTGACAGTTGCCATGCATTTCAGAGTGAGGTAAGGTAAGGTACAGAGTAGAGTTCTGATATGATGATGTCGTTTGCAAGGGACTGTCAAACGGAAGCCGGGATGAGGGCCGGGATGAGGCTTGCAGCAACGGCCTGGGAGATAAACGACGGAAGAGGCACGAGCAACGAGGCGACAAGGTGGTGCCGACACCAAATGGAGTAGATTAAACGGACGATGACGGGAGACAAAGCGAGCGAGCGAGAAAGAGAGCGAGCCAGAGAAGTTGAAGCAAAGGACGAGGGCTATGAAGACGAGGCAGGGCTAGCTACCTAGACAAGGCCAGGCCAGGCCAGGCCAGACCAAGCAAGGCAAGGCAAGGTAAGGTATCCGTAAAGTGATAAAAGTAGGTATGGGTATGTATGGCTGGATGGATAGGTATGGACGAATATGGGGTTCTTTCTGGTACAGTAGCTTCAATGTTACAACAACGATGGCTCCCGGGGGACATTAGCGATAATGTACCCGCCAACGGGTCCCAAACTCATGGATGTGTGGATGGATGGGACGGACGGATGATGATGATGGTGATGGTGATGATGATGATGCCCGTGCCCTTGCTCTACCCTAGGTACTGTATATCCTGCCTACAGTATCCTTTTGGTCGTGAGCCGTTATATGCCCATGGATGCCAGGGCGATTGTAGGTAAGGTACCTTAAGGTATGGATGGATGGGATGGGATGGTAGCTGTTGTGAAATCTTGGTACGTAGCACAGGCAGTCAGTACCTTGAAGTACAGTCCTCTCCTCCTGTCCTGTCCTGTCGGCCCAAAATCCTAGATGTGACCTCCAACCCCCGTACAGTCGGAGCTTGTAAAGGATGCCCTGTCCTTGACGCTTCTGGAAGATTGAGAAGAATAAAGAGGGGGGAGGGGGGGCAGAGAAGGTAACCTTGGGTTCACTAACAGAGGGGGGTGTATATCTTAAAAGACGGGGCCCTCCAAGGCAAACCAAACGCCCTGGGCTGGGGATGGGATCGGATCCAACAACTGGAATGGGATTCAGAAGCAGTAGGCGAAAGCACGAGCAAAGTGCAAGGCAGGTCAGGTACCGAAAGACAGGGCAAGGTGAGGTAGGTAAGGATATTTATGATCTCTCACACATTGGATGCCCTGAGAATGGGAATGGAAATAGGAATAGGAATAGAAGGTATCCACTGATGCAGGTACGTCGCCCTGTTTGATGGCACTACTGCCGATTGCTCAAACGGCAAAAGATCAGTAATTGAAGAGACAAAAGAGACAACCCAAATTCAGGTGAGGGGATGTCGAATTAATGAGGTGAGTCCAAGAGATAAGGTAGGCATGTAATGTACATATGTACGTATGTACGTGAGGTGTGGTAAGGCTAGGTTAGTTGGTACTGTAAAGTTAAATGTCAAACGACAGCTCATGTTAGACGACACCTCAAACTTTCCATTGGGATAAGGCAGAGTCAAGCAGAGAAAATCAGAAATGGAAGTACCTAGAGCACCCGTGTCCTGGTTCTTGGGGCAGCCCAGCAGCGCCCAGGATCGGACGGTGGAGTCGGTTCCAGGGGGGTGCAGGCCCTAACAGCACTACTCACTCAGCAACTGCTGTCTTGGATTGGAAGTGGGTGTAGGCTCGTAAAGGGGAAGAGAAAGAGACCTACCAAAGCTCGTGAAATGTGCCAGGCATGGATTCCATTCAAAAAAAAAAAAAAAAAACTGTCCGTACGGAATCAATACCGAAGTGCGGCAGATGAACCTAAAATCCTGGTCTCAGCTCTAGACTCTTGGAGCGTTGCTGTTAGCGCACGCCGGCCGTGCCGAGGCATAGACAGTAACTAAAGAGTGAGACTGCTTCTGACCATCTCGATCCAAGATACATACACCAGACAAAGGTGTGAACCGGCAAAAATAAAAGACGTTGACTTGTTGCTTTTCTCTTCCTTGGGAGCTGTACATATTCATCCATTCATCCCTGAGTGTGATGTAAGAGAGGGAACCCCACCCCGCGGGAGGGAAGAAATCATACTCATCCAATGTCGAGATAGGATATTTACCGAAGGGGTAATGATCCTAGTGCAACTTGTTCGACCTGTCGTAATTGGAGGACTTTATAAACTACCTGCCTTAGTACCAACATAGCACATCTAAGAATTTGAGATAATTCATCATGTCAGAACTAACTACGCCGTAGCTCAACTAGCTTACATACTACTTAACAAAACTGATATTATATAACTTATGAGAATTGATATAAAAGTATAGCTGTCGGAGAATAAACCAGCTACTTAAACAACACCTCCATTCGGAAAGCACCTGGTTTCAAATATGTTGTTGGGTATCTGATGTCGTCTCTTCTCCCATACCACTTACAGTCTTACACATAATTATTACCAACAGCCCGGATGTTTTCTTCCGACCTTGTCAAGGCAAAGATCCGAAACTCAGCCCTAGACCTCGAGATATCATCACAAGGTATATCCTCAAACCATTGCCATGCCAAAAACCCATGATGCTTAGAGTCCTCATCTCCCGAATCATACCATTGGGCCAGACCACGATCCATTGAAGGATCAACGCTTTGAACTTCAGACATGGAGTATGTATGACTTTTGAATTAACAGGGGTCAAGTAAGCCGCTCTTCCCAGTCAGTCATCTGTTGGCGGCACTCTGGAAATCTCCCGTTCAGCCCGTCCAAACAGAAGGACAACTTTCCGGGGTCATGACTCCAACCCTGTCCTTGTGCCGCGGCCTGTGATTTGCCTGTCGTTTCCTACATGATGTTTTCTCTGCGCGTTCAGACCTTCAAACGCCACATTCAACTCCCGCCCGAAACAGCCATGTTTGATGCGGGCTGCGGGTTTGTAAAACACTTCCATCACTTGCTCCCTGAGTATAGTGGCCAATGAGGGCTGAGGATCAAGATCTGTTGGTTGGTAGTGCCTTGAAGGATTCATGACAGCCGTTTAGCTATGTACCTACCTTGTCGACGGTTTGCCTGCCTGCCTGGGCATATGCAATCTGCTGGATGTGAATCACACCGATAAGGTTGTCGTGAAATGAGCAGTCGGAGTTGTCGCCGTTGGTTGACGGTGACTATTCCTTGTTCACGCAATCTCAAATCTCAACTATCACGCTTGTTGCGTTGGGCAGCTTTACAGTACCGTACCCATTGCCTGTACCGTTTTTTAAACTTTCTTTTTCTTTTTCGGATACAGAGGCGAGCCTTCGCTATTCACCCACGTTTGGTGGGGAGGCGTGGCTGAATATCCATCCGTATATCCTTGCAGCTCATGGGACCCCCATACTAGATAGGTTCGTGTTGGTATCATGACGATGTTGAGCCTCACTGGCTGCCGCCCGCCTGAGCCCATCATAGGCCGATCGACCCGTCCCGTCAGAGATAGTAATGGCACTTGAATCGCTAATTCCTTACTATCTTGTGCCGCGTGCTTGTGGGGGTTGGTTTCCGTCTAATGTATGTGTGCTCGTTTATCCGTCTCCTCTAACGAGACAACAACAAGCAAGTAAATGCTGGTTGCCAAGTCGCATTCTGTCATTATAACATAATCCGGATATTAACAAATTTGTCTTTTCTTACTGTTTTGTGTGTGTGTCAGTGTGTGTGTGCGTACGTGTGCGTGCGTGTGGTCTGATTTCTCTCTGTTGTCCTCTTTCAGCGAGATGCACCGAGGCAAAAAGATGGATGTTGTCTGGGCCTATTTCCCCTTTGGATCTGAGAGACAGACTTTGACTGATGATTGATGACCCCATCCTCACTCACTCACTCACTCACTCATCCATCCCCTCCTCCACTTTCTGATTTCCGCTTACACGATTGAGAGCATCAACCCATTCATTACCTACCTCCTCTCCTCCTTCCTGCCTTCATATCTCCTACCTTGGCTACCTACCTTCCCACTCTGAAAATGGTCACTTTTTAGACCCTGCCATTGAAATCTCGTCTGCCACCCCTTTTATTTTATCTCAACTCTCCTCTCCTCTTCTCTTAGCATCACCATCACAACCATCGCTCACTAAACGGATATAATCTTCAACTGCCAAGACCAAGGTTTGCAGGGACAGGCCTGCGAGTACTTCAACTCCCTGTCTGATCGAAAAAAGTCATCGTGGCAGGGGTTGTCTTTTCGCTTTTATTTCGTCACCAATTTTTCCATCTTGATGGCAATTCCATACTACGTATGTGGTCGATCGCTTGTCTTTCGTCCAAATGCGGTACGGTACATACGGTAATCCGCCTGATTATCATCTCTAATTATCCGATATTGGACTCCAAGATCTACGAGAGCCAGGTGTCATACATGTGACTTTCTGGCCAGACCCTGCTGATCCTTCTCTCTACTTACGGACACTCTGACTTCACTTCTCTCTCATCGCTAAATCTGCTGACTTCAAGACCATGCGCCCCTCCCCGGGCCACCAGCTTACACGGCACGGACATACTAAATCCGTTATCCACCAACAAGTAGCCTGTCGCCGGCTTAATCTGGCGGTCCCGGCATTTCAACCCGCACCCTTCTTCGCCGGACCATGTCGACAAACCACACGAAGCTGCAGTCTGCCACACTTGTGGACAGCCACTCGTCTAGACCCTGGCTCTCGCAAGCCAAATCGGTGACCGTTGAATGTCGAAAACGCATGTATGGACTATGGACTACATGGGTATCAACGAACGGGCGCCCAAACCTCAATTTAAAGCGTCGCTTCTGAAACTGAAACCAGGAGGACCGCACTTATACTCCGTACAAGACCATTCATTGCGTTTGTTACCCAAAGTTTGCTTGCTCCTTCAACCACCTCAACCATCGGCCAAATGGAATAGAGGACCGCCTCGCCTGGGTTTCAGCCCCCGGTCAGTGGCCGAAAGAGTCAAAAGCAGCAATTGATGGGCTCTCGACCATGTTGCTGCTGCTGCTACGGATACGCGTTCCCACACTTGTTGAGAGCGCAATCGGGGTCTTTGTGCATGTCAAAATCTGACATACATGGTTTTTCATCTCGACTTGAGCCTACCATGTAACTATCGAACGAACGGCCTGGTCCACATCTGCCGGGGTGCCGGCATCACGTTTTCCCCATCTGTAAGTGCCTCAATTGTCTCTGATCTCCAAGCGGAGTCCATGCCATATCTGGACATGATCCCGCTGTCTTGGAACTCTCGATCTTTAAGTGACGTCGCTCGCTCCATAACCATAGGATCCCTGAGCTGTCTTTTTCTCTTTCGTCTTGAGCTCGGGCCCAAGATTCATGAGTGCCTCACTTTTAACTTCGACTTTGAGCGCCTGTCTCATAGTTTTTCATGCGTTGATCTGATATTGTTTCATATATGTCGATTCCGGAACTCAATTTGGAATCGTAAGGCTGCTGTGATCATTTTTCCTAAGCGGTTTGTATCCCAATTCGTTTGTGCTTGGCAGGACTACTTGTTAGTATGTATCAGGTGATGATGGCATCTCCCAACGGACCACCAAAGGAACCTACCATCAAAACCCACACATTCCAGAACGCACCTCGAACTTGTGTCCTGGGTAATCAAACAACCGTGGCCCCTGTCGGTCTGGTGTGAACACCTCCACAATCTGATCATCGACATGCTCATGAGGCGGCCTCCTTAGCCAAAGCTCGATGTCGATAGCACCACATCTGCACTACTGGACACGTTACTCGTCCAAGAACTTATACGACTGAGAAATGGGGTGATTCTGAACCAGACGCCCGGTTTCTGGGGCTCCAAAATATGAGCCCTTCTTAATCTATCCCCTACATCGCGATCATCAGGGGGATCTTGAACATGCGGTGCCGAGCTTCGGAGAAAAAAAAACATGCCGATACTGTAAAAAAAGTCATGCCAAGAAGTCAAAAGAGTAACACCACAATTCCGCATCTTTCATTTCGCAGCAATGTCCCGTCCTTCATGTGAAGACCTTATTAACCCAATAAGGCGAGCTGCAACAACGCGACCACGCAAATATGTCGAAAGCATGCATGCAGGTCATAGATACAGAGAGATACTTTCACATGCCGACTCGTATTTCATTGATAAGAATCTGCTTGTCGACCAGTATGGCTGCTCTATTGTTGCGGGCATTTATTTCGATAATGCAAGTCAACTCGCAATGCTACACTACATCGCGATCATGATACTCATCATAATTCCCCATCAGCTCGCTATGAAACGTCCAACGGGACGCTCAATGAATATGTATGCTACGTTTAGTCATCAGACAAGACTCGACACAAAGTCTTGGACTCTGATGGCCTGCCACACAAAGCTACCTATCTAATAAGCTCTTATCTTCTTCCTTGGTCTATGAGATCATAACTTCACCAGCACCAGTTGCAAGTACCTCCGAGCTCTCATCTCCAGGGGATTTGGGCTGCTCGGTTATGCCTTTGGACGGCGCAGTCTTCATCTCCAACACATCGCTGTCACTGCCTTGCCGTTCAAGATCCTCAAAGGTAAAGGCGTCAGACAGATTCACTGCCAGGAATGTCTTTGGTAGTTTGACTCTGGAGAAAGGTATTAGTCCGGGATGCACGTAGGGTGGAAGGACATGGAAGACTTACTGGTTGAACTTGGCTCGGAGTGTCTTGATGACATGTAGCCAGTCCGCGTGGGGTGTCAAACTTCGTCTGGGAGCACATCCGATGCAGTGACGACTGTCGAGTACAACATGCAAGGGATCGAAGACATGGCAGCCAGGGCTGATTGTTATGCGAATACTATATGTAAACGTAGGCGCGTCGTGGGGTGACGATCCATCACCTGACGTCTTCATCTCTGCTTCATAAAGCTCGAAGCAGATCTGAGAAAGGTAATCGAGTTCAGGAATAGTGCTGCGCTTGATCTTTGTCTCAACACCTCCCTCAATGATGCAGTTGAGCAATGTGTAGATATGCGATTCCTTGGTGAAGTAAAAGAAGCACTTGGCATCATCTGACGCCTGCATCTCCTCCAGATCCTGCACAATCTCCTTGAGGAGAGGCAAAGACGTGAGTAGACCAATCTCGAGTTTCTCACTATCCGAGATACCGTATTCTTGAGGGCAGATAAAGTCAAACAAGACCTTGGCAAGACGGTAAAGCTCCTGCAAGGGCTCGTTGTAAGCATCTATTGTAGATGTGGTCTGCTTCGTGCCCTTGTAAAGACGGAAGTATTGCTCTGGTGGTGCCTCTTCGTTGAAGTGTCGCAAATTGTTAAGGAACGACCGTCTTCTAAACAGTTTCTTGACCGAGGCCGATCGGCTTCCTGCGTCCACCTTGTCTGACCCCTCGGGCGAATGATGACTGCTCTTGTCATCAGAGGGTTTGCCATCTTCGGACTCTCTTGGCTTCCCTTCCTTGGTACCGTTAGAACCGCTGACACCAGGTGCGGTATATTCATCCAGCATGTGGCTAGGTGGCGTGTACACCCACTCAAGGAACTGACGGTTGTGCAGCGCATCAAACTTCATGGTGTCGTAGAGCTCCGAGATCTTGCTTGGGTCAACCTTCTCATAATCACAGAACTCCTGGAAAAGTTTCTCCCATCGTTCTCGGAATAGCTCGGCATCCTCGCCACAGCACCATCGTGACTGAATCTGACTGATGGTGTTTGCCTGTGAAAGTGACGACGCAAGTGATGAGCTTGAATTTTCCCCTGACAACTTCTCGGTACTTGGGTTTGAGATGGCATTGAGGGATGTGACAGCACCACTGTGTAGCTTTTTATAGTTGTGGTCCATCACACGCCGGTGGAAGTTCATCAGCTGCACCACTCTTGTCTGTACCTCGGAAGGCTCAGGCATGTTTTCTGGCCAGGTGAACTGCGCAGGACGCTCGTTACCCTTGCGTAACAAGCCTTTAAGCTTCTTCTTAACCTTATCCATCTCATCCTTGGCAGCATTCGAATCATCCAAGAGATCCTTGCGAATCGTGATGAAGTCTTCAGCAATGTCTTTCTTGCCTAGGAATGAAGCAGCCCAGATTTGAGCACTGGTAGTTACGCGCCGCTCAGAACTGCTGAAAACATGAACTTCATCTAGAATATCCCTGTTCAAAAGCATGAGGTCGTTGCGCATGTTCTCACCGAGTTCTTGAGATTGATATCGGGCCGAGTGTGTTGGTTCACCTCCCCATTTGACAATAAGCTGCAGTTTGTCGAGAACCAGACGCTCCTCAGCGGCGGTGAACTTGGACATTGTGACTCCGGAGAGGGAATCTTGGCGTCTTGGGCCTGAATGAGCCTTATCTTCCTTCGATGAGTCGTCCTCCTCCTCAGGCTTGTCGTCATTTTTCTCGGTTATGGCGACCAGTTCCTCACTAACAGCTACCTCCTCTGTCTTTTTCTTTCGGAACATAGGCTTGATCTGAATCTTCGTACCCGGCCAGCTGCCTTTCTTGACAAGAACATTTCGAAGAGACCGAAGCTTAGAGCGGTCTTCAATGCCTTGTTCGTATGCTAAATCCACCGCTTGCACGACACTTCCAAGCGCCGCTTCTCCGATCAGCAAGACTTCTTCCTGATGGCCCTTCAAAAGTGCGATAAAGGGTTCCGAATGGAACGTAAACTTGTACTTCTGCTTTGGGGTGCGATCTGCGTGTCGAATCACCGAAACCATGCCCTTCAACTTCCAGGAGTGAGTTGGAAGAGGGGGCTCAGGGGCATTAGATGCTTGTTCTGAAGGGGCCTCCGTAACAGCACTTTGTTGAGTTGGAGGGGCGGATGATATCCCTGGCAAGGTCACATCCACGGGAGTGGGTGGGATCGCTGGTGTTGCCAGTGTGCTGTTTGTTTTCGAAGGCAGTCCGCTGTCTGGGGGTAAAAGAGGGGTGGCAGTGCCGCTTGGTGCCCGACGTGAAGAGTCGTCGGGCTGTGAGTCAGTAGTATTCGAGATGGAATTGATGCTTGTCCTGACCCCATTAGTGCCCGACTGGCCTTGTTCACGATCCTTGAAAGCGTTGGATGCGCGGGTAAAGGGGTCTGTATCTGATGGTACAGGCGAGGGCATGGGAGGTGTGACACCGCCCCGTCGCATTTTCTCCTTGACGAAAAGATCCTTCAGGATATTGGCACAATGATCGTAGTAGTCGTCATTGTCCTTGACGAAACTCCATCCATTGACGTCGATCACATAGCTCTTCCCTGACGCTCGCAGCATGTCAAATCCACACACCCTTTGCCCAAACGCGGTAGAGATCCGGCTGGCCATTTCTTTCTCTTCTGCATCAAGAGCCGTGACATATCGCAACTCTTTGCCATGAGTGTTTCTCCGCACCACGCCATCGACAACAGGACTCTTTCGGGTCTCGGCGTGACAATAAGTCGGGCCAACCGTGTAGGCCTTGACATCTTCAGCATTGTCAACTTGCATAAAGCTTTCATAGATGTAACTGCTCCCGGGTTCAGTGATAGCCCTTGGCACATTGAGGTCTTTGATGTAGTCAGAACTCTTGTTTCCAATCTTTCGGAAGAGCTTTCGAGCACCACCGCCCTCTTCTGTGGGGAAATAGATGATAATGTTGTGATCTTCGCCGCTTGTTGGTTTCTCAACAAAGGGTTTTCGGAGTGTTACACCATCGACACTGAGTGTATCGCCGTCTTCGATTAGTTCAACCGTTTGGGGAGGTTGTCTTGGTGAGGAATAAATAGGATCTAGGGTAACTCCCGAGATATCTTTGATGTGCTTGATCATATCTGGGGTGAGATATTGAGGGCCACCGTCACGAGTAACCTCGAGACGCTCTGGTGTCCGGACATTGATCTTGTCGAGTAAGTGGAGGCACAGGCGACGGTCCCATAGAATCTGCTGCATAGGTACATCGTTTACACAAAAAGGCTTTCGTGCCTTGACATAGGCGATGGCCTTGTCTAGTGGGAAACCATCCGAGTAGAATGAAATAAGATAATCACTGCGTCTGATGTTAGTAGTCGCTTTGGGTAATTCGGCACGTGCCCCTTGCAGCTCTCCAGATGCACCCCGCTATGCTACTTTGGCTCACCGAATGAAGATCGATTTACTCACCATATAGGCCAATTCTCAACCTCTGCAGATGAGACGGATTAGTTCAGTTCTAGAATATACAACTCTGTACATTTCCTGTAAACTCACCTTCATCGAGGATAACCTTATCACCAAAGACCACCACATCGAATTCACGATTGGCGATGAGTCGGTTCAGAATGTTCCTGCTGGGCTTGCTTCTGGCCTTGACATCTAGAGCACATACACCAATGACACCCCATCGTGATGGTTTCACTGCAGCAAGTCAGATCATTGATTCAAACCATTCGCCTCGAAATCATGCAAAGACAAGGCAATTCAACTTACCCTCCTCCCTCTCCCGATGGTGGGGACCCCGATCACTACTCGGGCTGTGGCTGCTGTTGGCTGTGCTTCCGCTGAAGCGTCTCTTGGCTCGGCTGCGAGATCGATCAGGCCCTTGAGACCGCAAACCAGACGTGCTGCTCTGCATGTTGTCGTGACGGATAGCTCGTTTCGCAAAGTCAAGTGGCTGCGAGTGATGATCTCGAGGAGTTAAATGGTGTTGTTGATGATGTCCCACGCCCGATTGACCTGCTTGGTTGCTAGAAGTAGTGACAGAGACGTTGGAAACCTCAGCTTCAGACTGTCCTGGAGCTGTGCTTTTTCCCGTTGAAAGAAAACCAGGTACAGATCTTGGTGGGGTTCCTATCTCTGACCCATGAGCTGATGATGAACCACTGAGGACACCACGGGCAGATGCGAGAGAATAGGTGGATGTACCGGAGAGCCTTCTAGACTGGTAATCCGAGGAGGAGGACAATCGGTGGTTCGCAACGCTAGAAGCTTCTGACGATACGGTGTAGGAATTCTCGTTGGCAGACGGTAAGCGAGTTCGCTGGTGGTGGGGTTCGCCAACAGAGTCTGAAAGTTGTGAATCGGCCAATGCCTGGTCTTCAGCGGCAGTATTCGAGGTCATGGACTCGTGGCGAGTACGTGCCAGAGGCCGGGGGTTCCTGATTGGCAAGGACGAGGCAGCTGTTGTTGAGTTTGGAGCTGCAGTGAAACTGGCCCGGCGTGCGTATGCGTCTCTGGTGACGGGTTCGGCGCCGCGACTCTTTCTCGTGATGGCCGAAGCAGAGGAATTGGCTAGAAGAGAGGCTGATGAAGAAGAGACAGTACGAGATTTCTGTTGCGTATTGGCCTGTATAGAAGTATTATGTTGTTGAACGGGTGCGTAGCCAAAAGCCAGAGACGAAGAAAGAGTATGTGGATGTGATTGTGGATGTGGATGAAAGCGGCGGGGCAAGGAAGAAAAGTCGGCGGCGGAAGGTTCACCGGAGGCGGAGGCAGGAACAGTTGCGGAGGTGCTAGCCGATGGTGCTTCTGGACTGTCATCGGTGCTAGCATTCAAATCCGGGCCCATCGGGTTACTTTTGTTCATAGTGTCCACGGTCCGAGAATGGAAGGGAAGATAAGGTGAGCGAGCCAAGGTACCGTCTGCCGTGTTGCCGCTTCTTGTGCACACCAAGTAAGGTTCTCTTGCGTGAGAGCGACTGTGATTAAGCTGACATGTATGTGCTCACCAATGAGAATGGCCAGGCAGTCAATTGATTCGTATTGTTGCAGTTCTGTAGCATGAAAGATCTGATGTTGACGCAAAACGGACCCGTTTATTAACAAGGTTGGGTAAATCGATCGAATGTCTTGGACTACGCCGTGTCTCGTTTTTTGTCTACTGTTTTTAAAAGAGGTGAAACAATCTTCTGCAACCAGTTAATGGGGAGGAGAGAAATGAAGAGAGAGGGACGACGATGATGGCTTGCTTTTAATCTGAAAATGAGTTGGGCCGTTAGCTGGTTTGGTGCTGAGGTGTCGTGGTCTCGTCAGGTACTAATACAGGAAAAACTGGTTCGAAGTCGCCCGTTTACGATGACTTTTCCTTTTTTGTTCTTCTCGCAAAAATACCTAACTAGAGCTGCAGAGCGAATAGAGGTAATGACGCAGGTACGAAGGATTTCCCCATGTGATACCAGTAACTCGGTTGATGTAGCCTGGTTTATGTACGTGGGTTAATGTGACAAGGGTCTGTATTGCAGGTCAAGCAAGGCATACAGACAGGCAGAAGTGCGGACAGATGCTTTTCTTGCTTTCAAGGGATTGATTGTTCTTATATATATGAATGTTTAAATATATATCACAGTCTCAAAGCCTCATGTATCCTCGTCATTCACTTGGACAAAGCTGTGCTCCAAGTCACCAGATTTCAACTTCAAGGCGTTGATAGCGGGGCTCACAATGGGTCATCTGTTGAGCGCTTCATGTCACTTCTGCATGACAGTGGGTAGTGGAGTCATCAATTCAAGGCTTAACGGCATAACTTGGACAACAAAAAGTACATCACTTTGCAGTGTTGATATACACAAACACCAAAGTGACTGCGTTCATGCAGCACATGATAGCTGCAAGAGAGACAAACCCCACGCCTTAGTTAGTGAGACATTCTCCGTCCCAGGCACCCGGCAATCACAACGAGATCTGGAAGGGGCATGCTCGAATTAAGTCATATTATTGGACCGACGTATCGTGAGAAAGGATGGCCACGAGATCCCAACATGGGATAATGCCCCTTAGTGGCTTGCGCCATGCAAAAAGCTTAGCTATTGAGTTGAACCATGTAACCTAAAGAGCCGTTGACAACTTGTGCTGCAGCAGCTCTCTATGACTTGCAGGATCGGACCCATGGACCTGAATTTTCGACGCATTAGGACTGTATATCTCAGCTCAGATTCTTATCACCGGTTTATTCCAGGCCTCATCTGTACGAGAACAAGGCTAACCTTATCCTCCAGTTTCCAACTGCCGATGCCCTTGCAACATAATCCCATTTGTGAGTCCTATCAACCACCAACCTATGGTCCTGGCCCCAATGCCTGAGATGGACCAGTGTAGTCGAGAGTCACCATCTAAAGCACGACAACAATAATAAATCAAGCCCAACTTGAAAAGAAATAGCATGTAGTAGTATTCAAAGTCTATACATTTTGTAGATGATAACCCAAAGAAACAAGCTTTCCGAGGGAGCCTCTCCCTATAATGTATGTATATGCGTACAGATGGGCCATGGTATACCAAAAAACCAGTCCCCAAAATTACAAACTCATAAAGCCAGATACCCAATGCACCATGTCGTAAGTAGATAATAAAATACAATCATTGTTCCTCAGCGGGCTTGTATTCCCAGAGGCGTCTTCGCTCCTTCGCCCACCAATGGGCAACATCATCGGCTTCTTGCACCCACGTCGCGGCCTCATCGCCGTACTGGCGCTTCACGGCCTTGACCATGGATTTGATATTCCACTTACCTAGAGCATCCAGCTCTAGCGGATCTTTGCCGAGGTCCGTAAATGTATACTCGAGATCCTTCTTCAGGGGAACTGCCAGTCTCCAGGGTGCGTCGGCTGAGGTGACAGTGAGCATACCACCACCTGGGTTGATAAGCCCAAAGTTCCACGCACGACGGCCGTCTTGCTCCTTTTGATATGGCCGGATAAGGGACTGTCCCTCGTAATCGTTGGCGAGATAACTTGCAATTGCAGAATCCTGCTTGTCGAGCGATCCCGAGTTGACAAGCAGGTCAAGAATAGTAGGAAGAATGGAGATCGACGTCACATTAGCCTCGTACTGGACTCGAGGGATGCTTGGGTGACGGAAAGATATCGGCACCCGGAAGTTGCTGATATGTCGGTTTTCGTAGGTACCTGTCTTTGAGAAATCCTCCTTGAACGCTTGTCCATGGTCACCAACAAAAACAACCAGGGTTTCATCGGCGATTCCGGTATCCTCAAACATTTGCATAAGCTCACCGAGCCATGCGTCGGTGAAACGAACGGTGTTCAGATACTTGTTAAAATCACCATGGTTACTTCCCTCATTGCCCATATAGTCCTCGGTTTCGAACCACTTAGGTACGCCCCAAGGATGATGAGTTGTGCTGGTAAAGTGTGACATGAACAGACGCTTGTTTTCGGCAAGGCCGTCGGAAATAAACTTTCGGATGTGGTCCCTTAAATCGGTTTCGGGGTACCCAAAGTAGTTGATCTCTTGCATGTCGGGGTTCTCCTTGGCCTCCTCGTCGAGCTTTGGCTTCGTGACCTTGAAGTCGAACCCGATGTTCTCGTCAAACTTGTCCTGTCTGTCGTAGTGATCTGTAACAGCTTGGAAGAATGCGGGTTTCCAGTGGAACCCATGAAACCTGGCTTGCTCAGTTCCGCCAAAGTTCAACCAATCCCGCTTTGTTGTCGTCTTGTTCTTGACCTTGTTGAACAGTTCGAGAACCTGCGGAATGCAGGGCTGATAACTCTCGTGCTCAGACTCTTCGAACATGTTGACGGCCATGGGCCACGCACCACAATGAGCTGCAGCAAGACTCTTGGTTGAGACACTACTAGTGGTAAGACCTCCTACGACGTTGACACCACCGAAACCGGGTCTCGTCTTGTCATTCCAGACTGGTTTCTCGGGCGGGGCGTAAGTGCTGCCATTCGCACTCACATAGTTGCCAGGCTTTCCTGTGATCCTCTCGAAGTTTTGTGTCAATCGTGACACTCGGCCATTGATTTCATCTCTTTTGTTCTCCTCATTCGACTCCATGATAAATCGGTGGATATCGCTGCCTTGCTGTATGGGGAAGAGTTCTTCGCGCATACTCTCCATGAGAATGAGAGCAATATGTCTAATTTTAACAGAGTTATTAGAGAGAGCCTCTTGAATAGGGGCCAGAATTTGTTGGTCAAGGTTAGTAATTCGCAACGGGTCGTTGACGGGGTTGTAGAAGCCCCGATCTTGAGGGTCCAGGCACGCTTCGTTAGAACCGTTCGTCATGCTGTGGTTGTATCGTGCAGGATCCCACTTTTGAAAACCGCTAGGGATAGGATTAGGCAACCATCGTGGAGGGTTTTCTCTGTACTTCTTGATATAGTCGTTGTTTTGGCTGCTGGGAGCCCATCCCTTGAAGTCACCCTTGGGATTAGTCCATCTTGACTTTTCAATGAGCGCCTTGAGAGGCCACTCGTTCATAGATGGGCAAAGCCCTTCACTTGGCTGAGCAGAATCAATACTTGGTCGTCGAAGAGAATCCAACATGCGCGAGGGCAGACTGCTTGCGATGTGGTTGAAAGGCTGGTCGGGACGGGCGATATATGTGATGCCGATGAAGAGGAAGACAGCTGTGGCGATGATCCAAGAGGGGACGCAAGCACACATGCGTCGCTTCGGTGTCTGATCTTCAGAGTCCTTCTCCTCCCCATCATAGCTCAAGTTGGGCGACGATGGGTGACCACTGTTAGAGCTGGAAGTTC
This sequence comes from Fusarium verrucosum, assembly GCA_013623715.1. Lineage (NCBI taxonomy): Eukaryota > Fungi > Ascomycota > Sordariomycetes > Hypocreales > Nectriaceae > Fusarium > Fusarium verrucosum. The sequence goes on from JABFFJ010000250.1 coordinate 50,379, forward strand.
CACTGTTGATACGCTGGAGGAAAGGTTCGGCATTCTCGGGGTCATGCTCATGCTGGTGATGGGGGCGAATCTTTGCTCGCAGATGCCTCGAGACTGTTTAAGGTTAAAAATTAAATTTGTAATTTTAATAGAGTTCGACGACAAACCTGAAGCAATGCGCTTGCCAAGAGCAGATACTACGTCACCAAAAACCCGGTAGAGAAAGTTTTGCGGTAACCAAGCGACGATGAGAATGATGAGTCCAGAGACCAAGACACTGCTGCCCTCGCTGATGAGCACATTGAGTCCTTCGCCGTTGGCAAAATCGCCTGCATCACCCCATTCAACCTCTCCGCCTGTCCTGTAGTGGAAGCCGAGTTCGGAGGCGGCAGCAAAAAACGTTATAACACTATACGCCGACCGTTAGCTGTAAACGCAGAAGAATGGTAAAATGAATAGATTTACCTGAAAAGACATCCAAGAACATAACCAGTCAATGAAAGAACTGTTCGCTCCTTCCGCAACAATAAACGGGTGAAGAGAACAAGGAAAGCATCTTGTAGAAAGAAAGTCGGTAGGTAGACGATGAAGTCGATGGCTGCGATTGAGTGAATATGGATATATAGATGCAGCAGCTTCGTAAAAAGTAATGATACGAAAAAGACAGCAAAAAGATAGGACGCTGAAGAAGGCATATTGGGCCTACTTCATACCATCAGAACAAGATGGGGAGAAGATGTAAGGATTGGATGGACGAAGAAGTGGAGGAGGAGGAGAAGAAGAAGAAGAAACGAAGTCAAGCCTGGGCAAAAGCCAAGCAAGCGGATATAAGACTTTGCGAGATACGAACAAAGAAACTAGGATAAGGTTGCAGGAGGAGCTGAAAGAAAGCCCCAGGTTAAATTCAGCACAGTACAGTATGTATGTCCCTACAGGACTTGGACTGGACTGGTTGGAGGTGAAACAGAGTGACACGCAACCCCCTCCAGGGATATAAATATGGATAGTATGGTATGGGATGGGATATGGATGTGTATGTACTCTGTATACAGTGAGTGAATGAATGGATGGGTGAATGGGTGAATGAGTGAATTGGAACAACAGCCCAGGGTTGGTATTTGCTCGCGTGTTACGAATACAGCATGGAAGCAGAGTTACATACATACATAGATGCACCTTGGGGCGGTTGTTTTAAGCTATGTAATACGCAAAGTGAGGGAGCACCGTAGCCATCTAGACTACGATGGATTACGGCGGAGGCGCGGTTTAAGCTCGCACACCTTGCCTTTGACGGTCTTTGACACTTCTTGACATCCACTGAACCACCTGGCTAATCCTTTACCATCGAAAAGGGCTGCGCCACCCGCTGAAACATACATAGATTGCTCTGGAACTGACTGCCCTGGCGGCTTGTACCTGTCCTGGCTAACCAACTCTGCTTGCTCCGCTTTGAACACTATTCATAAAGGGGTCTTGTTCTTGTTCAGTTCGGTAGTTCGCTGTTGCATCCATTCCAAGCCAATTCCAATTTGCTGATCCGTAACAAACCTTGATGAGGGTGGATCTGTCTTGATGCGGGTTGGCTATTGCGTCGGTCATATACGGAGTACGAGCTGGAGAAAAAAAGGGAGAGATCTGGTTAGTGCAAGAATTTGTCGTCCATCTCAAACCGAAACCTTCCACGTTAGCTCAGAATATCATCATCTGTTGCTGCCCGTTGGTACTTGGCACCTCTGATCTTGCGTTGGGTGCTTTAGTCATGTTGCGTCTCCTGCTAGTCATGCCCTACCGCCTTGATCTGGGTGGTATTGTTCCCAGGCGCTAATAGCACCGTGACGTTAACACTCATGGAGGTGGACCAGGGATTGATCTTCGGCTGTTGAATGGCAGTCAGCTTCCCAAAGATTAGGGTCTGACATAGTGTCTTGTCTCTCCGCTCTCACTGTGTCAGGCTTGAGTGGATTGGAATTCAGGCAGGGATTATTGACGAGAGTGAATGAATGAGTGGGGTTGTTTTAGGTAGATCCTTCTCAGGTAAAGTGGCTACGAAACTGTTGGTGTTTTCTATGTTTAGAGTAAAGAGAAGAGCAGGGAGAGTGGTGGTTTGTCATCCATGTTTGAGAGGGAGGTGAGATGATAATACGACAACTCCAATCAAACATACATACAAACAACGGCGTATCTTTCAACTCTTGCATGTGGACACGTGCCTGTTTAACTGACGCATGCCTCTCTCTCCCTCCCTCTGAGTGCGCCAGAGACCTCGAGTACGCCATGTTCGACATACGACGCAAGGTAGTAATAAATGTAAACCGTTGGCACACGACCAATTTCTCCTCCCTGTTTTGGTCTGACCCCAGCTGTCTTGGCGATGTATCACAAGCATCCAGAGTCTTGTCTTGTGTTGCGACTATCGAATCGGTTACGCCGGGTCGTAATTGGCGTCCCAAGAAGCTTGACAGCCTTATTGTGCAACCACATAGAAAGGCACGCAGGATCGGATCCAAAGGAGCCGGATTTCCCTTGTTAAGGCTTGGCATATGACGCCTTCATGCCAGTATCATCAAATTCTTCGATAAGATCTCAAGCCCAGATTCTCTCCCCGGAATTTACCTTCCAACTATTGCCCCGCTACTCCGTAGTGGTGTTGTATGCGCCTTGGCTTACCCGCGCTGCATGCAAGAGGTTAGTGCCAAGATTATCTATCTGCAAATCAGTTGGAGTTGGTTTTCGGGAGAGACTCCGACAGAATAAGCCGCACACTATGCGATGAGGAAAGGCAAGATCTTCCTGTTGTCTAGGAAATCCATAAGCCACTTAGATAAGTATCTGAGGGTTTCCAACACTAAATCGAAATTTTAAACGTGTTTCTAAAAGACATGAGATTGGTAGAAAGTGTAAAGCTCAAATTTATGGAGGGGAGCAGCTTGTCCTATTTTCTTCAACCATATGCCAAATAAGGTACTGCCCCGCGTCACCGCCAAAAATTGTAAATTTTTGGACATGGCTGTAGTACCACGCAGAGAACCTCATTCGCAGAGGGCAAGCGGGCATCTTTGGTGTAGAAACTTCTGTCGCTACCTGCTTGGGCTGCACAAACAATCATAATGCCTCATAAAGATACTGACCTTCCGGTGGTCAAGCGCCAGAAGACTGCGGCGCCCGCCAATGCTTCAAAATCTGCATCAGACTCCTCCAGGATCTTTGCGCCTTTCCGTGTATGTCTCTTCTGAATGGCATTTCCCAATATCCAACTAACTTGCGCCCAAGACTGTCGGGTTAGTATCACCTACAAACGTTCCTTTCACATCGATTCCCCTCGGCAAAACTACCTTTCAGATCTCGACCTCAGTTGGCCGATCTATCCAGACCTATGATCTTCGTCGCGGATTGCACCTCGTCTTCATCACCCGCCCGCAAACCCCAACCGACATCACCGCGACTCTCGCCTGGAAGGAAAAGGTTTTCGCAGCATGGGGCGGATCCAAGAAGGGCGAATCTCAGGGAATCTGGGTCTTCCAGAGAGGCAAAAAGGTTGACGAACTTGCGCTGCCCGCAGACCTCAATGAGCCTGTCAAGCAAATCCTGATCTTGGGAACATGGACCATCGTCGCTGCTTTGACGCGAATCGAAGTTTTCAAGACGGCTACTCTGGAGCACTACACCACTATCCACACCACACCTGCCGGCACCCGCGGCAACGAAATCACTGGCGGTATTGTTTCTATGCCCACTTTCCTCAACAAGATTTTCGTGGGTCGAAAAGATGGCTGGGTCGAGATCTGGAACGTTAGCACCGGCAAGCTTATCTACACTATTCTGCCTCCGTCTCCCGATTGCGGCTCCGTAACATGTCTGGAACCCAGCCCTGCTCTGTCTCTCCTGGCTATCGCCTATTCCGAGGGTACTCTCATCATCACAAACGTCCTCACCGACAAGATCACTCTTCGCATCGAAGCCGGCAGCTCGGAAGCGCCAGTCAACTCAATTTCTTTCCGGACTGATGGCATGGGCGCAGGCAATAATGGACGCAAGGATGGTGTTATGGCTACGGCGACAGCTGCTACCGGAGATGTCACATTCTGGGATTTGAATGGCGGTGGTCGTGTTATGGGTGTTTTGCGAAGTGCTCATAACCCTCCCTCCTACGGAGGATCACTTGTCTGTGGTGGCATCAGCAAGATCGAGTTTCTCCCGGGACAACCAGTCGTGGTGACCAGCGGTCGTGATAACTCCCTCAAGTCCTGGATCTTTGACGAAACACCCTTCTCTCCCGTTCCCCGAATCCTACACTCCCGCAGTGGCCATGCTGGTCCCGTCAACTGTCTGCAGTTCCTCCCCACCGACTTCGATGGTGCCGATGCCGGGAACAAGTGGCTTCTCAGTGGTGGACAGGATCGAAGTCTTTGGGGATGGAGTCTTCGTCGTGATGGCCAGAGCACAGAGTTGAGCCAGGGTAACATTCGTAAGAAGGCCAAGAAGATTGGTGTTCTGGCCACTAACGCCCTGTCGCATGGACCTACAACAACCTTGGAGGACCTCAAGGCTCCTGAGATCACTTGCATGGCGTCCTCACTGAACCGAGACGGTGGCATCGGCGCTATGCCCGGTAAACAACCCGTATGGCAAAAGGCCCAAAACAAGCGGACGACCCAAGATGCTGAGCTCAGTGGCATGACTGGTTGGGAGAGCGTGGTCACCGCTCACAAGAACGACTCTTACGCCAGGACATGGTTCTGGGGCCGAAAACGAGCTGGTCGATGGGCTTTCCCTACTGGAGATCAAACCAACGTCTCGACTGTTGCTATCAGCCCTTGCGGTACCTTTGCGCTTGTTGGTGCGGAATCTGGTGGCATTGATATGTACAACATCCAGTCGGGAACTCATCGCCAACGTTTCCCTTCAAGACTGACTCCAGCTCAAGCTCGTCAGCTCAAGATGCAGCAGCTCCGACAAGCAGATGATGTCGTACAAATGCATGCCGAGTCTACTCGCCAATTCCCCGTCGGTACCGGAAAACACACCAAACGAATTACTGGTCTCATCGTCGATTCCATGAACAAGACAGTGGTGTCTTGCTCTTTGGACGGTAAGATCAAGTTCTGGGACTTCTTGACTGGAAATCTATTGGAGCAGATTGACTGGGCGCCCATGACCTTCCCAACAGGATGCAGATATCATCCCGCGAGCAACCTGCTTGCCTTCTCCTGCGATGATTTATCGATTCGGGTGGTGGATATGGAGACCAAGAGAACGATTCGAGAGTTCTGGGGACCCCAAGGCACTATTAACGATTTCTGCTTCTCCAATGATGGACGATGGATCATTGCCGCTTCCCAAGATTCCATTATCCGTGTTTGGGATCTTCCTACAAGTCACTTGATTGATGCAATCCGACTTGAGAAGCCTTGCAAGGCGCTGGCAATGTCTCTTACCGGCGAATACTTAGCAGCGACAATCGAGGACGAGCTAGGTGTGACACTTTGGACCAACAAGGCCCTGTTCAAGCATGTTCCCACCCGCCAGATCTCCGAGAAGGAGATTGGCAACGTTTCTGCTCCCACAGCCTCTGGCGAAAACAGCCACGGTATGCTGGAGGGTGCGTTCGAAGAGGAGCAGAACGAGGATGAGGATACTGTGGTGGCACCTACCATTGAACAGCTCAGCTCAGAGCTCACAACCCTGTCTTTGATTCCCAAGAGCCGCTGGCAGACGCTGCTGCACCTGGATCTTATCAAGGAGCGAAATAAGCCTACGGAGGCTCCCAAGGCCCCTGAGAAGGCACCTTTCTTCCTGCCTTCGACAACGGGCAAGGAGAATCCCATGGCTTCGAAGCAGACTGAGGGAGAGGCAGAGAGCAACTCTCGTATCACAAGACTCGAGAAGGGTCGTTTTGAGGAGGCGCTTAGCTCTAAGCTTCGTGCTGGAGTAGAGTCCGGAAGTTGTAGGTCACATTTCTTATGCGTTGAATCGGTGTATACTAACACATTACAGATGATGAGTTCATTGAGCATCTCAAGTCCCTCTCCCCCTCAAGCGCAGATCTTGAGCTACGTTCGCTCTCTATTGGTGACGGCGACGAGGATTCAAACGAGCTGCTGCATTTCATCCGTGCTCTGACGGCGCGCCTCAAGACTCGTCGAGACTATGAGTTGACACAGGCCTGGATGACAGTGTTCTTGCGGCTGCACTTTGATATCGTCATGGAGAGCCAGGATCTGCTGGGGGCCTTGGGCGAGTGGAAGGCGTATCAAGAGAAGGAGTGTAGCCGGTTGGATGGGCTGGTTGGATACTGCAGTGGTGTAGTTAGCTTCTTGAGGAGTCCACGGACATAAGAAGCATAAAATAGCAGGAGTGTTGATGTTGAAATAATGGCGTTTGATTTCATGGCATGTGAGCACCGGGCATACTAGACAATAGAAAATTCGATCCAGACGTGCTCATAATAGTCTTGTTGCTAATGATTCATCACTTCACATCGTTATAAACTACTGTTCTCATGAACCTCGTCTGCAATTTCGTTCAAACGAGCCATCTCTTAAGCTCCCCCTATCTGCTGCGAGCCATACAGGTGCAGCCTTCTTCTCCCATCTCTTTTAACATTCAACTTCCAAGAGTGTTTATCCTATACGTCCTGATTCACCGCGTTTGTTGCGCGTTTACGCTGTCATTCGTACGATGGTCGAATGGTCGTCGCGAAAGCTTATGCGCTTGTGTCTGGAGAGGCAACCTTCACACGAGAGGGTGCTAGTTGATCGGCATTCTAGACCTGCTCGGCGCCCCAACCAGCATCTTCGGCATCGCGCATGTTGCTGGGGGGTTCGATGGAGGGGACGAACTCCAGGGCGACGTAGCCGAGACCAACGATGCCGACGATGGCACCAGCAATCTGGCTGAGGATGAAGTTGCCCAGCAGGAGACAGCCGATGAAGACGTAGACTTGGAGGATGTTAGTGATGTGCCGGAGGGGGCTTGATTAGGCGGTAACTTACAGACACCACGGCCGATGAAGGAGAACATGAAGGAGGCATGTCGGGAGACCTGGGGAGGAATCTGAAACTCTGCGAATTGTTAGGTTTGGTGCATGGTAGGTTTGGTGGGTGTCGCGACGTACCGAGGAGAGCGATGACGAGACCAAAGACGATCATATAAGCGCCAACAACAATGGATTGACTTGAAAGGAGCTGTCAGTATTCGCGAAGTTTTCGTGTTACGGCCTGGATTGCGAATTGGATCAATCGGCGCGGGATTCGTGTACGTACAGGCCAAGAGAGAAGATGGACGCAATACCACCAAGAACGGTGATAACACCGATAACCAAGTTGACAATTCGGCTACACGTTGAATGCGATGGTTAGCGACGGTCTTTTTTGGTGGTGACAAGAATGCGATGCGATGCAGCTACTCACAAGATGTCAGAGAGCTCCATGGTGATTGATTGTTTGTTGATATGAGGACTGCGCCGTTGAGGATGGAGGTCGAGTCGAGTTTAATAGGAGAAAAGTATCGCGTAGGCAGCAGCTTAAAGATGTCGCGTACGAATTGTGATGGAGGTGTAGCGTAGTGTAGTGAGGTGACGAAGCCAAAGACGGGAGATGGAGGTGAAAAGGCACAAGGAGCCAAGATTACGTAGGTACGCCCGAGTTTGAAGCTAGCCCGGTACAATAGGTAGACGCAGGGCATGAAAGCTTGCTTCAGAGGGGAGGCCCTGAATTCCTTACGGGGGCTTTGGTTTTCGCTTAACCAATTGGAATGCAGAGGCTGAGGATCAGGAGTTTCAGTGGAGTACAGGTTAAGCGTTGGCGAATGACATCAAAGTGTTCCAAAAGTAGCAGAGAAGCTCAAAATCAACCTTTAAAACAAGAAATGACGAGAGTTTGAGATGCCTCACTCGAGTCTTTGTTTATTTCCGAGTCTGGCATGATCATCTTGTCGCTATTACGGAGTGGCCCGGCTGCAAAAGGCTCGGGCCGCTGTCTTGCCCGTCAATGGCGCAATAAAGAGCTCATGAGCTTGTCTCGTCGAGCTATGCATCAGGCCCATCACGATACTCAACTGCAAAACATTCGAAACATTGGAATTATTGCTCATGTTGATGCTGTAAGTAATATTCCAAGAGGCCTTGTATTAGTCTCACATATCAAAGGGAAAAACTACCACTACTGAGCGAATGCTCTACTACAGTGGTGTCACGCAGCGTGTTGGAGGTGGGTGGGCATAACTTAAACTGTCTTTACGAAATACTAACAAATAAAAGATGTCGACTCTGGAAATACAGTAACTGACTTCCTCGACCTGGAACGAGAACGAGGCATCACCATTCAATCAGCAGCAATCACATTTCACTGGCCTACTCATCAATCACTTGCTCCGGGAGAGCACGCAAAGACAATCAATCTCATCGACACCCCTGGCCATCAAGACTTTCGTTTCGAGGTTGATCGTTGCCTACCTATTCTTGATGGAGCAGTCTGTATCATCGACTCAGTCAAGGGCGTCGAGGCTCACACAGAACGAGTATGGGGATCTGCTCACGAGTTCAAAGTACCCCGTATTGTGTACTGCAACAAACTTGATCGAGAGGGTGCTTCTTTCAAAAAGTCCGTCCTTGAGATAGGCTCTCGTCTAAAAGGATGGCCGCTTGTCTGCCAGATCCCGTGGTGGGAGAAAGAGGACTTTGTTGGTGTGATTGACATTGTCAACAGAGTCGGATACCGATGGAAGTCAGAGCGTGAAAAGACGCGGTATAATACAAAAGAGCTGAAAGAGAAACTTTCCAGCTCTAACAAGGATCTTCTACCAGAAATCGAGACTGCAAGACAGGCTTTGGTCGAGGGTCTTGCGGATTTCGATGAAGCCATTATGGATGAGTTCCTCGCCGAGAATGAAAATATTGACGGAGCCATCATCAAGCAAGCTATCCGAAGAGTCATCCGAGACGGCGATGGTCGGGTCATTCCAGTGTTTGCTGGCTCTAGTTTCCGTCATATTGGTGTTGAGCCATTGATGGACGCCATCACTGATTATCTGCCAAGTCCAGACGAGCGCCCATCAGCAGAAGTCCGAGTCGGATCCGTAAAACAACGCCTGATCGATGTTCTCGAGAACAGCCCCAAGTCCGCCAGAAACCAGGTTGCGTCCGTCGCTTCAGTCTTCAAGGTCTTCAACCATCCCAAGGAGGGTGTCATCAGTTTTGTGCGAGTTTATCATGGCACTCTTACCAAAATCGCTTCAAGTTTCAACACCAATATTCTAGCAAACGAGAGGCCCATGGGTATCCTTCAGATATCTGCCAACAAGACGCAGGACATCCAAACCCTCGGGGTAGGCCAGATCGGAGCATTGAGGGGACTAAAGAAGGCTCGTACAGGTGACACGCTTGTCACAATGAATGCAAACAAGCCCATTCCTGAATCTTTCCGTCATGTTAAGATTCGACCACCCGAGATCCCACCACCCGTTGCATTCTTGCAGGTTGATCCGTACGGCAACGTTGCTGCTCAACAACTCCAAATCGCATTGGAAAACACAACCCGAGAGGATCCTAGTCTCCGATACAGCCGGGACCCCAAGACCGAACAGTTCACAATCCAAGGTATGGGCAAGCTTCACCTTGACGTGTCACTATACAACATGAAGCAAAAGTACAAAATCGATGCCGACTTCGGTCCTATCGAAGTTGACTACAAGGAATGCGTCACAGAACCTACACGGCCACAATACACAGTCTTTGACCGTCCTGTTGCAAGCAAGCCCGGTAAAGCCTCCTGTACTGTTGTCCTGGAGCCACTTGAGGAACACCATCGAGAGAGCCTGCTGGAATCAAGTGTTGAACGAGACGGCAATATATACCACGTCGCGATTCCGTTAGCAGATGAAACCATCGATCTTGACTTTGACCCAGAGGAAGCTAGAGCTCAACTTCTCAACGGCGCGATCGCAGGTCTGGCGAGAGGACCTCGTCGTGCTGCTCCTATTCACGGGTGTCACGTTACTATCACCCTAGACACGGAACCCGGCGCCTGTGAAACTCCCACCGGAGGACATTTTAGCAGCGCTTCAAGGACTGCCGTACAGGCTGCACTTCGTGATGCTTTCGAAAAGGAGCAGATCGGTATTCTTGAACCCATTATGCTTGTCAACATTACATGTCCAGAGGTTGTAGCAGGCACGGTACAGCACGATGTCACAGCGGGCGCTGGTGGTCAGGTTCTCGAGGTCAATGATCGGTCAGCTGAGTCAACTGGTGAGGATCATATCGATGTGTCCAAGATTTACACTCCTCCTGATCCATATGATTCTATCACGTCTCTGCGCGGTAAGAAGTCTTCGGCCCGCGTGGTTGAGATCATTGCCAAGGTCCCGTACAAGGAGATGCTTGACTACGATAATCACCTACGAAGCAAAACTGCAGGCCGACACTCGATGACGATGTCATTTGATTCTTTTGCTAAAGTGGTTGGTCATCGTGAAAAGAGTCTTTAAATGGCTTTTTGTTGGTTTATTCACACCGATGGGAGACGATTCTTGTATCGTGTAAACTAAATGAGGGGAAAACAAAAGATTTTGATGTATACTATGTACGAATGCAATTTATGTACAGATTTCGGACCCTATCAATATATACTTGGTAGAATAGGGTGTTTCCGTCTATATGCTGGTAAAACAAATTATCATAACGCCGGGGGACCATCGCTAACATGCTCGCTCTATAATGATTTTGGTGAAGGCAAGATAGAAAACATCCGTCTTAGACAGATCGCTTCTGGAGGCCACAGTTCTTGAGGCACTTCTCGACACCGAGAGCAATGCTCACGGGAATAGCCTTGCGGACCTTGTCAATATCCTCGCCAGCGATGCTCTGACCGAATGTAGCAGCAATGACATCGTCGCTGAGTGCAAAGGTCTCATCAGCTATCTGACCAGTGCCAAAGTCTTCGGTGGCAAAGCTGGCAATGAAAGTAGCGGGCTCGCAGTCGGGGTTGAACTGGGTGTGGACTGAGCCTTGGTAGAAGGGAGTCATCATGTTGGTCTTGAGCTCAGTGCGAATGACACGACGCTTGCCATCCTTGTCCAAGACGCCGTTCTCGGGGACCATCTCGGTGATGAGACGGCCGGAGGTGACGACCTGGAGTTCAGCGGAGCGAGGGTGGACGTGAAGGGTGTTCATGCCGCAGGCTGGATAATATGTTAGATTTGTTATATGAGTGTGGTGTATAAGAGGTGAAACTTACGATCGATTGAGCCAAAGGCCATACCAGAGCTGGTACCGACAAGAGCGGGAAAGGTCTTGCGGTTGGCAGCAATAAGCATGCCTCCCTTTCCGGGGTTCGCTTGGGTCTGGTTGAAGTCAAAGACGAAGTCCTTGTCATCTGGGAGAAGCTCAAAGCGGTCGGCGGCACTGGTGTGTATGTTAGTTATGTCTGATAACTGAGTGTATGTTGGGGGCAGCTTACGTATCAGCCAGTCGAAGCTGGGCAGTCAGACTGAGTTTAGAAGAGTCTGATCGTCGAGAGTTGCGAGGAGCAGCCTCGGCGAAAGATGTGAAGGCCAGAACGGCAGAGACGAGAACGGTGGTGAACTGCATTTTGCTTGGTATGTTGTATAGAGGGAAGATGCTTGAAAGATAGACTGAGATGAGACTGTTGATAGGTGTAAAAGGCTTGTAATGCTTGAGTGATGATGTTATGAATGATATCTCTAAATCTCAGTAGGACGACACCATCTTCTTATACGCAAATTCTAACCCCCAACCCATCACATAAGTCAGGCACAAGACTCATCATGATGATGAGTTGTTAGCCTAAAGCCATGTCCATTTGAGGTTCCTCACTAGCCTCACTGTCAAAAATAGGAAATCTCACGGAACACTGCATATCCGTGGTGTTTCCCAGCCCCAACCTGGTTATGTTGGTGCTGCGGAACCGTCTGTTATTGGTGGTCTACCGCTATTTCGAGGGTTCGAGGGCTGTGCAAAAAAGAACGCCAGCTGGCTGTAGTCACCAACAAAGCCCGCTCCTCCAAAAATATCAAGTAAGCGCTGCATTCCTGTCAGCACCAACAAGTCATTACTTTCGCGGAAACTGTAACATCCGGAGGAAAGCGTCGAATGAGAGATGATTATGTTGCATGGTCACCGGGTTTCCCCAGCTTATGGGATGAACTGGCGATGCGGTCTGTATTATGGGCTATGCGGTAAGCTTAATCAACTTGCAGATGTTTTGTTCTGTTTCCTGCTTGAAATGCCGGCAGAAACAATTTCTCTCCACTTTCCATAAACATTTTCTTTCGCTTATCTCACTTGGTTGTGATTTATAAGACAATCATGAAGTTTGTCGAGTTATTAGACATGTGAAATTGAATGCTTGAGGATAGTCCTGGCTTTGGGTCCGTCCAGCTTGACGATAGTCCAAATTCAATTATATCTCTTCATATACAATAAGTTTGTGTTTATTAAGTCGTCAATGCTTTAATGCTGTAATAAAAACGTCAGAGACAAACTCCAACGTTTAATGTTTATTTGAAACTTGAAACCTTTTAACTTTTGTGGCTTCAATGCCATGCAGTCAGCCCCCCTCTACCACCCGCCACTCCCGCCGGGATGCTCAGATCTTACCTATTGTTTATTGTTTTGGGTTGAGACGAGATGTGGCCCCCAATGTTTAAATTGTACTTTATCCACTCTCAGTTCCAACCGATCATCCACCGATTATGATCTGATCTGTCTCCAGTTCTCGTTTACCCTGGAGCTTTATTACTTGTGCTTCTCACCATATTGAATTAAAATGTTTGGTATGATTCTGGTCGAAACATTTAAAGTGGCACCGTATCCAGTCGAGATCTTATGATGACTCTTCTCACTCTGACATCTCCAGAGAAATAGCACACAGTCGAAGAAGAAAACTGGCCTGAGAATATAGTCAAGTTAACTTGCCAGTAATTTGAATAAGATAAGTATTTATAAAATATTATTAGTTTAAACATACCCTAAAAACTTCATAAGTTTTACGACTGCGTGACTGTCCGTAAACTGGCAAACTGGATAGGGGCAACGGTCGCAGTCTGACACTTACCCTTAGCTTTACCGTATCTTGATACCAGACGTGAAATCACTTGACTGTTTACACTACGTACATGGATTGTATGCATTGATCAGTCCCCGATGTGATGCTAGGAATGTTTCGCGATTTTATTAAGCGATATTCGGATCCTCTTTGATGCGATATCTGTATTGGTGGTTCGTACATATATCGTACGTGCCCCTCTTTGGATGTAGCCTCAGCTGAAGGAAAAGGGACCGAGGCCTAGTACCTGGAGAATCACACCGATATTCGAGACGGCAGTTGAGGTTGTGAGTATTATTTCCTCCGATATAGGTTGAGGCGGTACGGATAGTATGAGCGTATGTATGTACCTACCTATGTAGAGGAGATGGACAAGAAGGAAGAAAGGAAGGAAGCTGATCGAGTCACGTGTATGTGTTACTTCCACTCAATCCATTCAGTGTCACAAATAATATCTTCAACTTCGACTTATATTTGCGCTCATGATAAAACAGCAACACAACATCGAGATGCGTCGACAATGTTTATAGTCCTGCTATTATCGTTCCTCGTATGTTTGTCTGCCCGGAGGCGGAGGTACTAACCACTTTATCCCAAAGACATTTCACCCACTAAACAAGGGGAGCATGACGTCGATCCTCTGGCGACTAGGCCAAGAAACAAAGAGTAAAATTAGTGACCCTCTTTGGAAGGTGAGTGCTGAATCAATCTTATTTTGACGAGAAGCTGACTCGAGAAATTTCTGGATCGACGTCGCCAGTCGAGCGCGTCTCCCCAGCCAATTGTGAGCGGCGCAGCACGCGTTCGAGTCTTTTTGGTGGGTGGGCAGTCAGTTGTGGCTCCCGACCGAACAAGCACCGTCTGGGGACCGTTGAAGGCTAGCTCCAAGACACATTGGCCCAGGAACCATCCATGGAGGCTTTGCGGGAAAAAAACCACCCGTCAGGGGCTTAGAGCGGCCAACGAACCCCGAGCCTCTGTCGCAAGCCACCGAAAAACGCCCAGGGGTAAAACCGATGGAACATGAACGCCAACTCTGGAAACTGGGTCAAGACAAGAATCAGAGTCGGAAGCAGAAGCAGATACAGAGGTTGTCCCGATCCGAGACAACCAACGGTGGTTATATGCTACCAGCTACAAACCCTAATCTTTGGCTACTGCAAGTCTTCACGGGAAATAATTCTGCTACCCCATCCGGGCCTCGTTCCGAACATGGTGGTTCCATGACTCCATGATCGCAGTGTCAACTCTCTTTTGTACTGACAGCTGCACAATTAAGCATCATCACCTTTGATGTTGTGGACTATAATCTGCTCCGAGCGTGATCCCCTGAGCCAAGGCTGGAGCCAGGCACGGTTTCGACAGGATTGGCTAGATCGAAGCCAGGGGGCTATATGAGGTTGAGCTCTGATTGGAGATGGTAACATTACTCGGCCCCTGTCACAGGAGAGCATCCACACGCCGACATGGCCATCCAGGCTCATGCAGGTACTGTGAGGCCATTGCTCAACATGGGTCCTGGCCACGAGTCCACTCAGAAGAGGCCCTCGTCTCTGGCTCAATCTCCTTGCTGTGGGTGATTGCGCTGGTGCCCGCGCTTTCGCCCATGGCTCATTTCCTGGGGCTCCATTTCCATCTCTTGGACCTGTCGATCTCTTAATACTCATGTCCTTGCTTCCTTGTCTGTCACTCACTCTTTTTGTTTCTTTGCTTTGTTAAAATCGTTTGTGTCGCTGGTCAACGAGTCCATCGGTCTCTTTCTCGTCAGCTTCATCACTCGTTCTGTTGCTCGACGACAAATATACTCACTCCTTACCGACGCCCGTCAGGATACATGTCTTGTTTGTAACACTTTGGTAGAAGGATTGGAGGTATTTGCATATTAAGAACTTCTGTTCTGGACCTTTTCGAATCGAATCGACTTGAATTCATCGACAATAATCACAATGAGATTCATCAACCTCTCAGCCGCTCTCGTGGCCAGCTTGGCCACGCCATCACTCGCCGCTGGCAAGTCACACGGTCACCGTCACAATGGTTTAGAACAATTGCGACAGCATCTTCCTATTCAGTCTGTGCCTCTTGAGAAGCGAGGTGGACAATGTCAGTTTCCTACCGATGACCCCAACATGGTCGCCGTCACTCCCGATGCAAAGAACGCCGGTTGGGCTATGAGCCCCGATCAGGAGTGCAAGCCTGGAAGCTACTGCCCTTTTGCTTGCAAGCCCGGTATGGTTATGAACCAATGGGATCCTAAATCCACCTACGACTATCCCTCTTCTATGGTACGCCTGAGTTATATATCGCGCTATAATCTGGAAACTCTCAACTAACACTTCCTAGGATGGAGGTCTCTTCTGTAACAAGAACGGTGAAATTGAGCAGCCTTTCAAGGGCAAGCCTAACTGTGTCTCTGGCACTGGATCTGTCGAGGCTGTCAACAAATGTGGTTCCAAGATGTCTTGGTGCCAGACTGTCTTGCCTGGTAACGAAGCTATGCTTATCCCTACTCTTGTCACTTCTAGTGCCACTCTGGCTGTCCCCGGATCTTCATACTGGTGCTCCACCGCTGCTCAGTAAGTAAATCATCCATTGTTGATCATTGAAGATCTCTAACGTCCATATAGCTTCTACATCAACCCCCCTGGTACTGGTGAGGAGGGCTGCATCTGGGGTACCGAGGATAAGCCCGTTGGTAACTGGAGCCCATACGTTGCTGGTGCCAACACCGAGTCCAACGGTCAGACTTTTGTCAAGATTGGCTGGAACCCCATCTGGGAGGACTCTGCTCTGAAGAAGACGCTGCCCGACTTTGGTGTCGAGATCACATGCCCTGATGGCGGTTGCACTGGCCTTCCTTGCAAGATTGACCCAACAAAGGGCGAGGGCAACGTTGGCAGCAACCTCTCTGCTAAGGGCGCTGGTGGCTCAGCCTTCTGTGTCGTTACTGTCCAGAAGGGTAGCACTGCTCAAATTGTTGCTTTCTCTACTGGCTCTGGATCCGACTCTGGCTCTGATGATGACGAGGAGGAGGAGGGTGGACTTAAGCTCTCTATCGCCGCAGTCAAGCCATCTACCACTGCTGAGCCTACCACATCCAAGGAGCCCGAGCCTACTACAACTCAGGAGCCTTCGACCACTGCTGAGCCCACTACATCAGCACTCCCTACCACCACCTCCGAGGCATCCAGCACGACCGTCGCCGAGACCACTACCAGTGCTGCCGAGCCTACTACTACTACCACCACCTCCTCCGAGACCACCGAGGAGGCCACCTCAACTACCTTCACTTCTACTACTACCAAGAAGACCAAGAAGGTCTATCCTACTGTCAAGCCTGGTATCTTCCGTGAGAACGGAACGTCACCCGACACGACCACTGATGAAAGCAAGGAGACCGCCGCTGCCACCAGTGTCGAGTCTGGACCAGCTCCCACTCAGTCCAAGGACAACGAGGCTGGTCGCCACCAGGGCAATGCTGCTATCGCTGGCCTTGTCGTCGCTTTCATCGCCACCGCATGTTTCTTCTAGTTTCTATCTCCTTTTGACGACCATAATCCACTGTTTTGATACAGCTGGTGTTCACTTCACAGACCCTATTTTCAACGATATTCCTTTGTTACTGGTACTCTACATATATTATCAAGTCAACCACACCTATCGGCGATAGTGTCTATTGTCTCAATACTCAGCTGGGCCTCTCAAAAGGTCTCGTGCGGCCGTAGAGCTAGTCCAGTTGCTAATACCCGCCCCGGGTATAATATCCTTCAAGAGGTTATGTCTCTTGTTGCCCGTGGGCATTATATATAAGTTCAACGCTTCATTTCATGCTATATATACCCTTTGTTGCACAAATTGGAGACTTTTGGATGTTGGGGGAAAAACAAGCGATGGTTTTAGTTTATTCTCGCGATTAACGACGTATGCACACATGATCAGAGAGTTTTGGGCTGCTTGGATGGCGGGTGGTTAGGAAATGGTTAGGTTTAGTCGATAGGATGATACTCAACCATTTCGGTTTATCACTATAAAAACACTTTTGATTATATATGTTTAATGGTGTTGCACGTTGGTGTTGAAGATGCTCATGTCACGTCAAGCGTGCTCAAAAGGAACAAACTTATTTACCAGATATCTAATCTTAGCCTCCGGGTATCATACAGGAAATGATATTATACAAACGCCATCAATATGACTTGCAATCTAAATATCCAAGATAGTCAGCCTAGCTTGAACATGCAGTTCCCCTTTCTTTTACTCCTTGACCCATCCGGGTACCTCATCGGGATCGTAATCTTCATATCTTCTATCTCGATTTATATGCCACACATTGGGCCAGCCAGCAAGCACAGGGCTGCCCTTGGCCTTGGCACCGATAATGGCGAACCGTGCTTGGCCATGAGCGATGAAGCCGTGCATCATATCTTGCTGGACAAGTGTCGCGACTGTCATCTCCACATCCTCGAACGTGACCTCTGCGTTGCCCCAGATCATACCCTCGTTAGGTCGCAGTGATTTGGGGCCTCCAGGTGGCGGAGCTAGCGTAGAGGCGGCTTCGGGATTCTGGGCGTTGTTTTCTAGGGCTTTCATGAGGAGAGGGTTGACATTCTGAGACCGGCCAAGGGAATTGGGCCCTGCTGGTAGCCAGCCTTCGAGACGTCGTTGAAGGTATACACCGACTGCGTGAAGGTGTGTGAGGTCGAGAGTGGCGGCTTTGCGGGATGATGCGTCGGTGGGAGGGACGTATGTGATGATGAAGGTCTTTCTGCTTAATGAGCGCCAGAGAAGAGGTCGCAGGCGGTTGCTAAGGGTCAAAAGCAGGCCTTTATCGAAGAGCCATGTCTCGTGCTGTGCAAGGTGGTGCTGAAACTGGATGAAGTTACCAGATCTAATAGCCTGGCAGATGGGAAGAAATATAGGCGCCAAAGTCTGGCACTCTTGACGCTGAAGCAGCATCTGTGATGGAAAGCGTCCAAGAAGGATGTTGCAGGGGATGAGGTAGGTGAGGATGTTGGTACGGTGAGAGACCAGCTGCGAAGGAGTTTGAAGATACGCTTGCTCAAGGCACAGCGCGGCACGGAGGTAGTGGTTGTTTGAGAAGTTGAAGCGGCCTAGGTAGTAAAGGAAAGTGACGCGCTGAGCAGCTGGATACAGAGATAATGGTGGGGAAATGGTGGAAATGTTGACGAATATCATCTTGGCGAGGTGTGTTCTTCGGCACTGTTATAGTGTCAGATGGATACCATAGAGGAAGGAATCATAGGTTATAACATACCGCGAAGAGAAGCTTGAGGACAAGATTGGCAAACATGTAGACGCCGACTTTTTTGCCTTCGGGTTTCGCATAACGGCCGCTGGACCGATCTGTGAGGCATGTTGTGAAGATCTTTTGGATGATTTCTGCTGATGATTCGGCGATAGTCTTGTCTTCATCTATGGCACGTAGACGACGCGCCAGGTCAGGCCGTCTGTTGAGAGACATTGTGAGACGAGCAAGAGTCTCTGACAAAGACATACTCGTCTTGAGAAGCATAGCACCGTATGTTGGGTGTGCAAAAGCAGTTGCGCAAGAGCTAGTTCAAATGTTAGTTACATATTATAATCTTTCATCTGACTCTCAGAGTTGGTTCATACTTGACAAGGCCACTGAGCAATTGATGCGCGCCCAGCAAATCATCAAACTGGACGTCGCGCCAAAAGGCCATGTAATCCTTCATAAAGGCCACGAAGCCAGGCCATACTGTAGCCTGACCATCTGGCACGTCATCTTCCTGGGGGAGGGCCTTTTCAATGATGTTGTCGAGGCCCTGATGGCGGAATTGAGAGCGCAGCTCAGCAGCGAGGTTGTGGTATTGCTGGGCAGAGTTGGGCTCTACCTGGAGCCAGGCGCGAAGCTCGTCTCCATTTTGAGTGCGGATGAAATTGCGGATCTGGGTGAGGAAGTCAAGAACTAGAGGCATTGCGATGGTTGGTGATGATGGAGGACGAGAGAGGTTGTGTTGATTAAAGACGATGTTGAGATGAGACTGGATGGAAAACAATTGGATCCACTATCTTGAAGAACAAAGCAGAGGCATGAGCACCAACAGTACCTATGGCTACCTTCCTTATCAACTATGTTTGGAATTTTAGTTTAAATAGGCTGATATTTAGAAATTATGACTATTTTTAATTTTGGACAGAGAAGATTCCACATGGAAGATAGGTACCTACCTAGTGTCCCATCATACATAGGTAGTAGTGCCTGTATCTCATTCAACTGAAGGACCCAGGGCAAATTATCTTACCCTGCACCTTGCCATCATAACAACTGCCCTTGAAGATTTCCAATTTCAAGTCAAGAATAGGAAAGATAACTTTACTTGTAGAATAATGGTGAGTTCTTGTATTTATTCGATTTGTTTTCTTTTCTTTTGCTTTCTTTTCTGAACTACATATTTAAAATATCATAAAAGCAAGTAGCCCGATATCGTCATGCCTCATATATTCCTCTCATGCTTTTATACCGACTCAATGCGCTGCACAACAACTGCAGTCGCCGCACCACCACCATTGCAAATAGCAGCAACACCATACTCGCCAGGCTTGAGCTGATGTAGTAAAGTAGTAAGGATTCGTGAACCAGAGCTGCCGAGAGCATGACCCAGAGAGATGGCACCTCCCAGAGGGTTAACCTTGGCGCCCTCCAGACCCAAGATCTTGGCGTTGGCCAAAATCACACTGGCAAAGGCCTCGTTGAACTCCCAGATGGAAACCTGGTCCTTGGTGATACCGGCACGCTCGAGAGCGACAGGGACAGCCTTGGAGGGAGCGACGGGGAAGTCAATAGGTGCCATAGCGGCATCAGCGTAGCCGCAAATCTTGGCCAGGACACGAGAGCTAGAGCCGTACTGTTGGGCAATGGCCTTGTTACCAAGAACAAGAGCACTAGCACCGTCGTTAAGTGTCGATGAGTTGGCAGCGGTGACAGTGCCGCTTCCGTCACGAATGAAAGCGGGCTTAAGGGTAGGGACCTTGTCGAACTTGACATCGGCGAATCCCTCATCAGTGTCGATGACTGTCTCGCCCTTGCGTCCCTTGACAGTAACAGGAGCAATCTCGTCGGCGAAGGCCTTGTCCGCCCAGGCCTTTTGCGCATTGCGATAAGACTGAATGGCGTACTCGTCCTGCTGCTCTCGGGTGATCTTGTAGTTCTTGACAGTGTTCTCAGCGCAGTTACCCATGTGGAATTGGTCGTAAACGTCAGTCAGACCGTCCTTAATAAGACCATCCTCCATCTTGACGTGGCCAAAGGCAGGGAGACCACTTGCGCGCGGTACGTAGTACGGCACCTGTGACATGTTCTCCATTCCACCAGCGATCTGAGCCTCTGAGAGACCCATCTGAATGTTCTGAGCAGCCAGAGTGACGGCCTTTAGTCCAGATGCGCAGACCTTGTTAATTGTGGTCGCCTCAATCTCCTTGGGCAGACCGGCGAAGATGGCGGCCTGTCGAGCGGGCGCCTGGCCAACAGAGCCCTGGAGGACGTTTCCCATGTATACATCGGTGATCTTCTCGATGGGGACCTTTGACTTTTCTAGGGCGGACTTGATGGCAACAGCACCAAGTTTGGGAGCCGATACGGATAAGAAAGAGCCATTGAACTGGGATGACGTTAATAACCTGCTGTAAATATAGACTGGACTGTAGTATACCGTACCTTTGCTGTAGGAGTTCGAGCGGCGCTCAGGATATAGGCGTCTTGGATTTCCTTGCGCAGAGCAGGCCGTGTAGAGAACTGTCGCGCTCCGTTCACATGTCCGGCAAGCTGGGCCAGCCGGCCAGCGGATCTAAGTTGTGTAACAGACATTTGGAGAAGTATGAAGGGATATCAAAGAGTAATAGGACAGACAGAACAGAACACTAAAAGAAATGGAATCAATTGTACTAATAATATGGTAGGTAGGCAGAGAACAAGACGACCTCGGGTAGTAATAAAGGTAATACACTTCCGCCTTCGGTCCTCTTCGGCTTCCAGCGGGGGAGGTCCCGAGGTGGCGGGTACAAGCTCTCCCGTGCCGAGATCACAAATCCGGGGGAGTTTGTGGGTGACGTCGATGGGTTGAGGTACAAACAATATGGTAGCGCTGAGGTATGATCTGCAAGTACCCTTTACCAATTCTGCGAACGGAGTCTTTCAACCGCTGACTATTTAATTTCCGTGATTATTGTTGCAATTCAGTAACATCTCCCGTATCGGAATTTACTTGTCGGTTCCGAAACGCCATATTTTAGTTAATAGAGCGGCCTTGGTCCCCCGCGACCATGTGAAAGCCGGGTAGTGGGGGATCTAAAATAAATTGACGGTCAGCATATCCGTACTTGCATATAAATATGTATGCGGCCGATTTGACAGGAGCGGGCTAACTCAGACTAGAGTTAGAGCATGATGATCATAGAACGAAGCAATACATAAACTATGTACAAAGTTCTTTGTATATGTATTCTAGCAGACCCATGATTGCCCCTCAATTAATTGTTGAGGCTCCATGGCCGTCACGTGATGGCTCTCGGTGAGAAGCGGTGGCGGGTGGAGCACTCACTCACCGGCGATCAATAGGTCAGAGCCTGAGCATGATTCATTGGTAGATTGCAATCACCCAACTCCTCAGCTGTGGAATCCATTGACCTGGCTGTCTTATCTCCACTCATCACATCCATTTCCACCACCAAATCTTGAGACAGCGAATCCTGCATGTAACCGTTTCACGCTCTATATAGAAATCGGTTATCAACAGAACCACAGCTTCGATTTTCTTTTTTCAATATCGTCTACCCAGCCGAATAGCGACCCTTTATCCTTCCATCCGCCTCCGTCTCCGCCCTCGGATCTATCCTCCATCATGTCTACCGCCGCTCGTCGCCGTCTCATGCGAGACTTCAAGGTTCGATTCTCTTCAACAAACACCCCTAAACCATCATTTCGCTGACTTTGACAATAGCGCATGCAAACCGACCCTCCTGCCGGCGTCTCTGCTTCACCTGTGCCAGACAACGTCATGACCTGGTTCGTTCGCCTTCGTCGACATCGCCGACTCTGAATACTCATCATACGTCTTGTAGGAACGCCGTCATCATCGGCCCCGCAGACACCCCGTTCGAGGATGGCACCTTTCGACTGGTGATGCAGTTCGAGGAGCAATACCCCAACAAACCTCCTCAAGTCAAGTTCATCAGCCAGATGTTCCACCCCAACGTCTACGCCACCGGCGAGCTCTGCCTCGACATTCTGCAAAACCGATGGAGTCCTACGTATGATGTCGCCGCCGTCCTGACCAGCATCCAAAGGTGAGGAGGAGAAACACGGCCAATCTAATGGCTTTTGCTGATTGTGAAAAGTTTACTCAATGACCCCAACACTGGTTCACCCGCAAACGTTGAAGCATCCAACTTATATAAGGATAACCGGAAGGAGTACACTAAGCGTGTCAGAGAGACGGTGGAGAAGAGCTGGGAGGACTGAGCGACACCTGAATCGAAAGGACAGAGAAAGGTAATTATGCCAACGTCGGTTTGCCCAGCAAAGTACAGATCAGGTTGCTAAATGATGCTCTGCAACCCCGATGCAGGTATTTATGTATGTAATGGCGTTTGGGTGCTTGGAGTTCGACTAAACTGCATTCGAGGCGTTGCGAGCGTCCAGGAAGCCCCCGGTAACTTTAGCCTATGATATCACGAGGGTCAATGTCATGAAGAGGAGTTTGATGTTTCTTGTAACGTCTGTGTTTATTGCTTGAGAATGATGCCGAGTCAGTGAATAATTCTGGCCAATGATTCAGAGTGAGTCAGATGGTGGTGTCTTTGCTGTTAGGAATGGTGACATGCGTACATTAGGGACCTGTCTTGTCATTTTCATGTGACTGACTTGTTACAGAAAGGACACTTTGTCGCTGCATGAATTTCTTGTGCTCCCCCTTTGTAGTAGAACATAGATTGCGCTCAAGGGACAATTTAATGCGAGCAATCTAGACCTACCTACCTATGAGATCAACGATTGGCTATTTACCTAAATGGTAGTGTGTTGACTCGAGCTGCTTGTATCTAACTACAGATGACAAGATCATGGAGCCCCTCCACACAGCAACCTTGACCAAAGAACCCTGGTACCTAATACCTCCCATCTCCAAATTACGTCTGGTCAAGTGAAACGGTCTAAGCATCTGAGATTCCAACGTTCTTTGACTGTCCGTCCGGGAGGCCTAATCTCTAAGGGGTAAAAAACCTACCGACTCCCATTGGAAACCTGCTAGAGAGTCCCCTAAATTATAGAACAGCACCCCCTGAACAGTCCCCGCCTCACGCCCGAGTCCCCCTCTCTGTTTCGACCGCCCGCCCCTCTTGGCGCGCGTCTCTCTACATCTGACCTATCAAGTCCAACTCCAACAAAGCCCACCGCTGGTTGCCAACAACACGCACGACGTTAGGTTGGCATTCATTTGTTGTTGTGGCTCGGCCGGCGATACATACATTTTATTGCTGATCGCATCGCACGACAAACCAAACCTAAACAACACTATCGTGCATTTTACCGTCTCACGCCCTGCTAGCGAATCACGAAACCTTGCATCTTGGCTCTGCCTTGATCTGCATCTACGACGCCGACTCGACCTCTGCTCGCTCAAACCCTCTTCTAAACCTACATCCCTTTATCTCACTCTCTTTGTCTGAGGTCGTCGCTCGCCGCCATTTTGTGGCTCGTTGCAGCAAACCCGCGGCCCGCATCTTCTGCGAACCCCTCACGCCCCTAAAGGTTCGCTCCAAAGCAACCAACGATCGAGGACGACAGCACCGCGGCCGATGATAACGTTTGTTGTGTGACACACAGCCCGCCTTCAATATGTCGTCCGCAAATAGTATCAAGGTCGTGGCCAGGTTTCGACCCCAGAACAAGGTCGAGCTTGCGTCGGGCGGACAGCCCATCGTCTCTTTTAATGGCGAGGAAACATGTAGCCTCGACGTATGTTGTGCCGTTTATCTGCGTTGCTATCCCCCCTCAGAAGGACAGTAACATACGGTGAGACTTGAAAGCTAACATGTTCGGCAGTCCAAGGAGGCGCAGGGTAGCTTCACCTTTGACCGAGTCTTTGATATGGGATGTAAACAACAAGACATTTTTGACTTTTCGATTCGATCCACCGTCGACGATATTCTCAATGGATACAACGGAACCGTCTTTGCTTACGGTCAGACCGGTGCCGGTAAGTCTTATACCATGATGGGCACCAACATCGACGACGATGAGGGCCGAGGTGTTATTCCCCGTATCGTCGAGCAGATTTTTGCCAGCATCATGTCAAGTCCCGGCACCATCGAGTACACGGTCCGAGTCAGTTATATGGAAATCTACATGGAGAAGATTCGAGATCTGCTCCAACCGCAGAACGACAACTTGCCCGTCCACGAAGAAAAGAATCGCGGTGTCTATGTCAAGGGTCTTTTGGAAATCTACGTTTCGAGTGTCCAAGAAGTATACGAAGTCATGAGGAGAGGTGGAAATGCCCGAGCAGTTGCCGCCACCAACATGAATCAGGAGTCCTCGCGATCCCACTCCATCTTTGTTGTCACCATCACACAGAAGAACGTCGAGACCGGTTCAGCGAAGAGCGGACAGCTCTTCCTTGTCGATTTGGCCGGTAGTGAAAAAGTTGGCAAGACCGGTGCCAGTGGACAGACTCTCGAGGAAGCCAAAAAGATCAACAAGAGTTTGAGTGCTCTAGGAATGGTCATCAACGCCTTGACCGACGGAAAATCCTCACATATTCCTTACCGAGACTCTAAGTTGACACGTATCTTGCAAGAATCTCTTGGTGGTAACAGTCGGACAACTCTCATCATCAACTGTTCCCCCAGTAGTTACAACGATGCCGAGACACTGAGTACACTGAGATTCGGTATGCGAGCCAAGTCCATCAAGAACAAGGCCAAGGTCAACGCCGAGCTCAGTCCTGCCGAACTCAAATCCCTCCTCAAGAAAGCGCAAGGACAGGTTACGAATTTCGAGAGCTATATCTCCTCCCTCGAGGGCGAAATCCAGCTTTGGCGTGCTGGTGAAGCCGTCCCCAAGGAGAGATGGGCCACGCCTTTGGCTACCGATGCTGTTGCTAGAACCAAGGCCGATGCCAGGACGTCGACACGACCCTCCACTCCTTCATTAATAGCAGATAGCCGATCCGAAACACCCGCGATATCCGAACGTGCTGGCACCCCCAGCCTACCGCTCGACAAGGATGAGAGGGAGGAATTTCTACGACGAGAGAATGAACTGCAGGATCAGATCTCGGAGAAGGAGTCTCAAGCTGCTTCGGCCGAGAAGCAGCTCCGGGAGACTAAGGAGGAGCTGGTCTACCTCAAGGATCACGATAGCAAAGTCGGAAAGGAAAACGAGAAGCTCACGACCGAGGTTAACGAATTCAAGATGCAAATGGAAAGGCTCACATTCGAGAGCAAGGAAGCTCAGATTACTATGGATGCTTTGAAGGAGGCCAACTCGGAGCTCACCACCGAACTCGACGAGATGAAGCAGCAGCTCATTGACGTCAAGATGAGCGCCAAGGAGAGCGGCGCTGCTCTCGACGAGAAGGAGAAGAGGAAGGCTGAGAAGATGGCCAAGATGATGGCTGGATTCGACTTGGGTGGTGATGTGTTTAGCGAGAATGAGCGCCATATCGCCGAGAGTATCGAGAAGGTCGACGCGTTCCACGAACTCAGTGCAACTGGCGACAACATCGCACCCGATGAGTTTAAGGCACTCCGGGCTCGCTTGGTGGAGACCCAAGGCATTATTCGACAAGCAGAGCTATCCATGTACAGCACTTCCTCGGGCGAGGCTGACTCAAGACGGCGACAAGAACTTGAAACCCGTCTCGAGGCTGTTCAGGCCGAGTATGAGGAGATCCTCACCCGCAACCTCGGCCCCGAAGATGTCGAGGAGGTCAAGGCACGACTGGAGAACGTCATTTCCAACCGCCAGAGTGCCCAGACCCAGCTTCTCGAGGAGCTGAAGAACGACGTTGCTCAGAAGGCTTCTGAGAACTCACGAATGAAGACGCTGATCGACGATCTCCAACAGCGTGTCAAGGCTGGCGCCACCGCGCCAATGGCCAACGGCAAGACGATCCAGCAGCAGATCGCCGAGTTTGACGTCATGAAGAAGAGTCTCATGCGCGACCTCCAGAACCGATGCGAACGCGTGGTTGAGCTCGAGATTTCTCTGGACGAGACCCGAGAGCAGTATAACAACGTTCTCCGATCGTCAAACAACCGGGCGCAGCAGAAGAAGATGGCCTTCCTTGAGAGGAACCTGGAGCAGCTCACCCAGGTCCAGCGCCAGCTGGTCGAGCAGAACTCTGCTCTCAAGAAGGAGGTTGCCATTGCTGAGCGCAAGCTGATTGCACGAAACGAGCGTATCCAGAGCCTGGAGAGCCTGCTACAGGACAGCCAGGAGAAGATGGCCGCTGCGAACCACAAGTATGTACCCCCCGTTTCCTCCTTTTTCTCATGAATTTTCATTAACAACGTATCTCTAGGTTCGAGGTTCAGCTTGCCGCTGTCAAGGAGCGTCTCGAGTTGGCCAAGGCTGGCAGCACTCGTGGCCTTAACTCGCCAGGTGGCTTTAGCTTTGCCAACGCCGGCAGCAGAATCGCCAAGCCTCTCCGAGGAGGCGGCGGTGGCAACGACGCTCCCAACATCCCCACGATCCAGAACCTTCAGGGCCAGAACGAAGGCAGTCCCAGCAGCAGCAAGCGCGCCAGTTGGTTCTTCACCAAGTCATAGATATAATGAGGGAAAGTTAAATAAAGAAGAAGGAAAAACAAGAGCTCGCGGCTTTTTTTTTGCTTCTGGGCATGGCGTTGCGAGCAGATATATGTTAGACACAAACATTCCCCCTTTTCATACCCCCCCTTCCCATTCAACGATGCCCCCATTCGACAAAGTTTTCTTAACTGGTTTCTCTCTTCTGTTAACTTGACTTCTACTTGTCCCGATTTCTGTTTTGTCTTTTCTGCTTCTATAAGAAGGCGATAGAGGATTGGGCGGCTACGATGATTTGGATTTATGACAGGCATCGCAATGGGACCATGGATGAATGGATGGCTGGACGGACGGACGGGGCTGTTATAGGGCTGACGCGAAAGATGAGAGATGAGGTAGAATAGGTGATGATGATGATCAGCTGCAGTGGAGGAAACTTGCATGAGTTCTTGTCACGACCATATATGTAGCTAAGACACGAAGTCTAAGAAAGTCAATGAATTGAGTTTCTAACAACATGTATTGAATTTCATTTATATCAAGGAACCAGCTGTAAAACAGAGCGGCAACGTCTTAAGCATTTTACAATTTGTGCCATTTATATGCTTTCACTGACAGGCAAGAGGCAGATAACGGACAGGGTATTCAATCGAGAGAAGTCGTGGAGAGTGAGTGCTGTTCGCCTACAGGTTGATGGTCTAGTTGCCAGTGCGCTCCTTGCCCGAGGTGCCCATGGAAGCCAGAAGAATGAATTGAGGCATGATGACAGCGAACATGACAAAGAAGATGGCGAAGCTGATAGCAACGATCTTGATGCTGAGCATGACAATGCGGCGCCAGGCAGACTTGGAGAAGCTGGACCAGGCGTCACGGACGCTTGCGTAGCCGGAGCCACCAACAACAACGGGCTCGATGCGGCCGTTGAAGGAGCGATCGAAGGGGATGATGGTGTCGGCGTCGGCAGGGAGAAGAGAGGCCTGGACACGGACAAGAACGACGTAGGCGGGAATGAGGACGGCGACCTGGAGGAGGACAGCCACAATCAGGACGCCGAAAACACTAACGAGACCCAGAAGCTCAGGAGCCTTCTCGCCGCCGACCAGATGCAGGCTGCCGAAGGTGCCAACGGCGACGAACTGAGAAGCAGCCCACAAGATAAGAGTAGGTCTCCAGGTGGCCATGAAGGTGGTCTTGAAAGGAGGGAGGCGACTCCAGAAGCGGAGAGGAGAAGGAGGCGTGATGACGATGTGAACCCAGGCGGTGCTGAGCTGAACGCAGACGAGGGAGCCGATCAAGTTGGAGATGACAAAAGAGTAAGGAGTGAAGCTGTACATGATGCCGTTGATGAGACCGGTCGCCATAGTCTGGGCCATAAAGCAGGGCAGGCCACGGAAGATGGCGCGGAAGCCACCAGTAGATCGGAGAAGACGCCATGTAGCTCGGAAGGAGGACGTAACGGGGCGGCCCTGGCCAGCGACAGGAACAGAGGTAGACGCGGCCTTGGGCATGTCATTGTCGCCGAGAGGCTCGACGGGAAGAGGTTCGTAAGCGGGAGGCTTCTCATCCTCGACGATGGCCAAAACGGGGAAGACCTTTTCGAATGTGTAGTTTACCTGGGGAGATATTAGTGAGTGTGCGATGGTAAAGATATAACGGTTGTTACTTACGAGAACAAGGAGAGGAAGAAAGAGGACGAAGTTGGCGAGAAAGACGACGGCAGACCACCAGGGAAGATGCTGAATCTCATGGCCAAGATCTGGCTTGGGCATATTGTCGCGCCGCAAAAGCAGCGAGCCAGCGTGAGAAAGCATTGTGAAGAAATACAGGAAGTGAAGGAAGAAAGTTGTGTTTTTGATAGAAAGAAGTAAAAAGAGATGACCTCGCGATGTTGATGGAGGAGTGTAGTTTAATGGGATGTGGAAAAGTGGCTCTGCTGGGGAGTTATGTATGTCAGGGCAGATCGAGCGCTGAAACTATGCTAGGCACCCACCGGACCGGAGCCGATTCAGCGTGGCGATGGATGGATGACAGGGCGGTTAGTGGAGGATGATGTGCACAGCCTCAGTGCACTGATCAACAACCGATGCATGTACAATGTTCAACCGAGATGATTATGTAGGCAGAATCATTTAGCGATAGTTGTTCTAACAATCAGTATTTAAGATTTTGTATGAAGTTGACAAAGGTATTTACTGATTCATTCTTTGACCCCTTTCACGTTCACGTTCACACCGCGAAGTCGGTGGTTTCCGGATTAGGCTATGAAGGATCAGGTAGGACTTTGATACAGTTCCAGCTTGCTGAATCCTACCTACTACCTAGGTACATAGGTACTTGCATACGTAATCTGCCCGAACATCAACCACCTCCGATGTCAGCTTTTATGGGCAGATGAGGTCCTTGATTTGCACTTCGTTATGTTGTCGTATTTTGTGAAAACAGCCAATCTTGAGTCCGAGTCTTTCGTCACTGCTTACAAGGCGTTTTACATAACATCTGGCTTCATACCTTGGCGCTTCATTGTTCCCCTGCATAATGAACTTAGTTATTTAGTACGTCGGAAACTCTTCGTGCTGACTGGCTCTTCTTATAAATACCTTAACCTGAGACAATCATCTTTATGCCGGGATTGAGTACAATATTACCCAATGTTACCTCCTAGGCACTAAGATGCATGCCATTAACTGAGGTGCTGTGCCCCGCAATCATGATCTTCTAGGCTTCACGGCCCGCAGAGCTACTGTAACGACGTCACTGGCCACATTCAGTGGAGGGCCCCTCTATTCAACACCACCCAATATTCGCTTCAGCTCCATCAGCCGCATCAACTAAAGCCTCATTCTCTTCAACTATATAATGTCAGCCCCCGAGATACCAAACCTCCTCAGTTCCCTCCGCAGCGCACGCGGAGGCCGTGGTAGTGGTCGCGGTAGAGGCAGAGGAGGACCTCATGGCTCATCATCCGCAACTCACGATGCTACCATCCAGGGCACTGATACTGATGCCTCTGTCTCAAGACTGAGCGCTGTTGATGTCGGCTATCTTGATGATCCATATGCTCAGTACTTTGTCCAGAGTTCTAATGGTCCGGCAGCCAGGCGTCTTCCTATCATCAACCGAGGTGTGTGCGCTAGCTTAAACTATCATATCATGGACCCCAGCTCTATACTTACAATTTTATATAGGAACTTATACACGGACAATTTCTCTAGACACTCTTATTGATTCGTTCCTCAACGATGATAGTGCCGAACCAGGCTCTACACCAAAGCAGATCGTTTCCTTGGGGGCTGGAACTGATACACGGCCTTTTCGACTCTTCGCTTCAAAACCTCGACCTGGATTGGTCTATCATGAGCTCGATTTTGAAGTCGTCACTTCAAGAAAACTGCGGACTGTACAAGCCACTCCTGCGCTCAGAAACATCCTGACCAATGCAAACCAAGTGGCTGAACACTCCTGGTCAAGTAAGCCTTCTGAAGGTGAATACTACTGCCATGGCCAAGACTTGAGAGGTTTCTCTCAATCAAAAACCTCAAAAGAATATGATGACACAGAATCAACACCAAAAGAACAACCCGAAATCTCTCTCCCCGGCCTACGCACCGATATCCCCACGCTGCTCCTCTCAGAGTGCTGTCTCTGTTACCTCACCGTCGCCCAAGCCTCAGATGTAATTGGTTTCTTCAGCTCACGTGTACCCAGCCTTGCCACCGTCATCTACGAGCCAATTCGCCCAGACGACGCCTTTGGCAAGATGATGGTGTCGAACCTGGCGGCACGACGCATCCAAATGCCCACTCTCCAGGTGTATCCTACTCCGGAAGATCAGCGGGCTAGGATGAGCAAGGCTGGCTTCGAGATGGTGCAACACATGACGATTGAAGATATCTGGCAGAACTGGGTATCGTCTGATGAGAAGCAGCGTTTGGATTCGTTAGAGGGGTTGGATGAGGTTGAAGAGTGGAAGTTGTTGGCGGCGCATTACATTGTTGTTTGGGCTTCGAAAGGAAGTGGGTTTGGAAGCTGGAGGAGCTTGAGTTAGAGAAACAATACGATTGACGAATTAATGTAACATGAATGACCCTTGCTAGCAAGTTGACTCATGCATTCATTCATTCTGTGCAGCCAGTTTTCATCTGCCTTGTGGTTTGTGAACCAAAGCCAGGTTGGTCGCACAGGAACAAACAAACAAACAAAGGTCGAGACAATTTGTCAAACCCGTTGGTGACTCTGATGTATGAGAGCAAGTCAATTGAACATTTACATACATTGTATTAAACATGGTCTGACTGTCATTCCTTAAGCCTGACCTGGGGAACGCAATAATAACAAATATCCTATCTGAGTTTGGTATATGTTCCAGGATCTCTCTCATCTTGGTACTCTTCAAGCCACGGGGTAGAATTTTAGCATTTTGAGTTTTATATAAAAAATAGCGTATGCTTAAGGCAACCTATCTGACAATGAGTTTGGTCATAGGGTTAAGGCAGCAGCTGTGTTGCTGATACTTTGATGTGAAGGTTATTATATTTTTTTTTGGCGTAGTGCACTGCGCCTATTATTATATTTTTTACTATTGTATTATTCTTGCTGTGTTAACCCCACTTTGCTTTTAAGGCAATATTATATTTAATAAAAAATAGCGATTGAAATTTAGAAAAATAAAATAGGTACCTAGGTATTGTTAGCTGATGGTTATGATCAGAGTGAGGGATGGAATTAGGTATTAGGAGAATAACCAATCAGAAGCAATGCTGGTATCTTGTAGCCAATTAAATCGGCGTATCTGGCACCAAGAAACAGACGGGACCCGTGACCCGAAGGGGACTCCAGGCTCTCATCCCGACAAGTCACTTTCCATCCTCAGGAACCAACACTACTTCTATCATTGACAAACTCACACATACCTAGTCTATACAGACTCATTAAAAGCGATTTTTATTTCCAAGGTAGACTTGAGTTCCTATAGCAGACTACAGTCCTTTAAACTAATATTATGCTTTCAGCTGCCTCAGCCACGCCCTAACTGCTTCCATCCTCTCACACGGCAGGGCCTTGATCAACATACATACATACATCCCAAGCGACCACTTATCAGGCTTCATCCTTTCTTTTAGAATAATTATATTCTCTGAAACAGAAACCGTAGCCTCTCATAACGCGACAAGATGGCAGACTCAAGAGATAGCAAGGCGTACAAGTATCGCCAGGAGATAAGTCAAATGATGTACGTCTCGGGCGAGACCGCAGAACCACCAGTCGAAACTACGAGTATCATTGAAGATATCGTCCGTCAACAAGTCATAGAACTCGTATGTCATTCCATCTCTCATTTCATCTCATCTAACCCAACCTCACAGCTCCGAAACTGCACCGAGCTTGCCTCGCGTCGCGGTTCAAAATCAATCAGCATCAACGACCTCATCTTTCAGATCCGCCATGACCAGGCAAAAGTCTCTCGTCTACGCACATTTCTCTCGTGGAAAGACGTGCGAAAGAACGTCAAGGACTCTGATGACAAGGGCGCCGACGCAGATATCGCCGCTGGCGATGACCCCGTTGCTGCGGGCGACAACACAACTGACGAGGCGGCCAAGAAGAACAAAAAGGCAAAGGTCGGTTTGCCATGGGAGCCTTCGTCTTATTACAACGTCGAGGTGCCTGAGCGCGAGGATGAGGAGGACGAGGAAGAAGAGGAGATGAATTACATCACATTGCAGCGCCTTCGAAAGGCCGATGAGCGCACAAAGGCCATGACCAAAGAGGAGTACGTGACGTGGTCTGAATATCGTCAGGCATCGTTCACGTACCGCAAAGGCAAGCGATTCCGCGAGTGGGCAGGTTTCGGCATCGTTACCGATAGCAAACCCTCCGACGACATCGTTGATATCCTCGGTTTCCTCACTTTCGAAATGGTCCAGACTCTGACCGAGATGGCGCTCAAGGTCAAGGAGCAGGAAGACTTGGCCCGGGCACAGAACGGCGGAGATAATGTTGGTAACGCGAAAAAGCGAAAGCACGAGGGTGCCTTGTTTGACTTCCCGAGTGAGGGTAAGACGCCGATTGAGCCTCGTCATGTTCAAGAGGGATCACGAAGGTTGCAGCAGCGGCCCAAGAAGTCGAGAGCCATGCTCAACGGCACCAGAATTGCCCAGCACACGCAACTCAACATCTTCTAATGGGCACACGTCTGTCACCTTCACAGAAATACATTGTACGGCAAGGCGTTAGAGTATGAGCATGAGACAAACACAAATGCTCTATGGTTCGTGGGAAAGGCGCATGGAAAGAGTTGTTTACCAATGTTTGTTTATTAAAGTATTACTCGATATTATCTGGTCCCAACAATAACTCGCCTAGCGATAAGCAGCGTCGACGACCTCTAATTGCCATCCCCTATCTGTCATCGTGACTCAGAGCAATTGTGCGTCGTCGAACAACCGCATCGTTCTCACACAATCGTGTTCCGACTCTCTGCAAACTCATGGGTATATCCTCCTCACTGTCACTCTCCACCTCCTTCTCCTCCTTTCTGTGGAATAATCCTCCCCTCGAATTAGCCCTTGGACGACCCCTTGAATGACTTGGTCGAATTGTCTGTGTTCGCTGTAGGCCAGTGGCGCGACTCGAGATTGGAGCAAATGTCGTAGCGTTTGTGGAAACCTCATCCACTGGAATATCGGTGGTGCGGCTCTCAACAGTCGGTACACGAGACAGAGGAATACCAGACAAGTGTACACGTCGCCGGTAGTTGCTGTAGGCAGGCTTCTCTAGCAGACCGCTGCGGAAAGCATTGTCACCCACGAGAATCTTAACGAGTTCCACAAGTTCCTCAATGTATTCGATAATCTCCATCATGCCAGCAGTACTGGCATTCCACGAGAGAAATCCTTTTTGAGTGATCAAGTGTGCCACTTGCTCAGCCAGCTTACCGTTTTCATCAAAGATATTTGGTGGTTCACCCGCAGGTGTAGTTGTACCGCTTCGTGATGCAACAACCCCACGCACATGATGAATGAGACGTAATTGTGCGAGTCGACTAGACGGAATGAATTGTGGTAAAGGCTGCCAAATTGAGAGCGCCTCGCTCACTGAAAACAGATTTAGCATGATGCTGGCGGCCACATTGCGTCGATAGGTATGGACTTGAGGATTCAAGTCTTCCAATACAGACGAACCATACTCCTTTCGCAACATCACCACGTTGTCCATCCTGTCGATGATCTGATGCAACACGTATATGATCTCTTTGTAGACAGGCACAAGTGGTTTGAAGCTCCCTTTAAGACGCGGCTCAGTTGAGCAGAACGGGAGAAACGTCTCTGCGGCAGCAAGGGCACGCTGAGCTTTGTTTCTTGCATGGTTGAAGCGTTTGTGAAGTCCAGGGTCTCGGAAATCAGGTTTGATCGGGCTATCCAGGCCGACAGCCATTGCGGCCTGCATATTCTGAATCTGCCTGACAGTGACTGGGAGGGCTTTGCACAGTCGGTCCCTCGCTCTGACTGGATACACCAAAAGTTCAACACATAGAGCAACCAAGCCTCCGATGATGAAGGCGGACAATCGCTTATAAAAATATTCATAAGCCGAAGCGCCGCCGTTCATAGCAGCTAGCTCTGTTAGTACATGAGAGCTGATATTCGGGTGTCGTTTACTTACCAAGTGCGACCACGACCATAGTGACTGTAGAGACCATGCCAGCCTTGACATATCTAGTGCCGAGCTGAATATAGAAAGACGGAGCAATGCCAACCACCAGGATGAAACTCATGGCGATTTTGCTGCCTCTACCGATTTCGTAAGACAAATAACCGAGGACACTACCAAACACAACACCAGCAAGACGGACGAAGAAAACATGAAAGGACGTCCCTATGGCCACTTCGAATACGAGAAACAGTTGCATTGGTGCCCAGATACCACGCACTGAAGCGTACCAAAAATTCCACGTCGATACAAATGCAGGCCAGCTGAGTAAAAGGGTGGCGAGTGTGAGCTTGAAAGCATATGCGAGGTCATTTGAGCCCTGCACCCATTCAATTGCATCGGCTGCCTTCCCTCTCATCTTAAGGGCTATGCTGCTGGTCCCGGATTTCGAGTTTTCTTTCCCTTTCTCTTCTTCAACAGTATCGCTCTCTCTCGTCTGAAGGTCTGGCTCTGCAAACCGAATGGCTTTCTCTTCATCTTTGGCCTTGGGTGGTGTAGTCTCCGGATCTTTGTTTTTGTGTTGTGTTTGGCTTTTCGCCTTATGGCCTGGTGTAGTCTTTCCCCGATGTGCCTTTTTGCGAGCCTCTTCTGGTAGAACAGCACCGTCGCTTTCACCACCTGTTGTCAACCATTGCCGGATGTTGACTTGCTTTGGGAACCAGATCGTGGCCCTGTTGTTTCGAGCTTGTTTCTGTTCGACAGTCTTTCGAACATGGTGCAGCATCTCCAAAACATATGTCGCGGACTGGCGCAGACCAAGTACGAACGACGAGATCAGAAACGCTTCCATTCGAGGCATAAAGTCCATACTGTATCCATTTTCGTCCATAGCTGAACGACGAAGTTCCATTGCGCAGCTGGCATCAAAATTGGTAATGGCTTCCGCGAAGAGATCGACCCTAAAATCCAATTCTTGTAGATGGATTCCTTTAGGGGCCGGTGACCCTGAGGGAAGCCACTTCACATCGTAACAGTAAGCGACACATACGATGACCAGGCGCACTGCCTCTTTTAGTGAAGCTTCAAACTCCTGAACGGGTTCACGGATTCGCTCGACGATGGATTCCAGCAAATTCGCGCTGCTGGCTTCCATCTCCCTGAAAGGTTTGGCTTTGTCAACTCTCCCCATGTAGTAATCAAACGTGTCCATGCGCTTGATCCCACTGGCCTCGCTGATGGATCTGTCGATTTCTGAGATACTGTCGTTTTTAGGGCCGTCGGCATTCTCCAACACAAGATATTTATTCTCACAGGCTCCAATTATGGCAATGGTGTTCTGGACCAGACTGCTCATATGAGAGGTGCTCAAAGGCTTCATACTGCTCGGGGGAAGTGCGGATATAGAGAGTTCATAGTTGACCTCTCTCTGCGCAACTTTGCAACGAGCAAGACGAGTACGGAGACTTTTCTTGATTTCTGTTAAATATGTAATTTTTGTGAGACCGACAGGGACAGAGGAAGCCTCGTAGCGATTCTGAGAATGCTTGAAAGGATTTGGGAACTGCTCCAACCACTTACGGAGACGACCTTTCTTCCGCTTTGGTTTATCAGGCAGGCTCTTGAAAGTCTGTGTCATGGTGAGGGTAATCTGGTCAAACTCTTCTTGAGAATCACCACCAGGGGTAATAAACCAATGTGTAGCTCGAGTTAGAGTATCCATCGTTTCGCAGAGAGCATCGATGGCAGATAAACCAAGGAAACTGCTTGATAACTCGGGAAACAATGTCAAGTTGACCACAACTGAAATGCCGCCACCGACCAAAATAGGGTAAAAGACGTGCGTAAACAGCTGCAAAGACACCTGAACGTTGCCCCCGAGCAGTATAATAAAACAAGCAATGAGATAAAAGGCAACGAACAAGAAGATACGTGGACTCGCGGATCTCACATAGCCATGGAACATAGCGGCTACAACAAGAAACATTGCGCGAATAGCGTATGCGGCAGGGTCATTCTTTCCAATAGCTAGACTGGACAAGAAGAGGCCCAAGATAGACCATCCGAGCCCGAGTAAGGTTCCCAACAATAGCATAAGGAGAGATTCGACCATGGTGCCCAATCGCTGGCCTGGATGAGCAAAGACTGTGGCCATTGGAGCAAGAAAAGTCGAGGGACCAAGGATCGCGACGGCTTGAGGAGTTATGACGGCGATGACTGAAGCGATACAAGCGACGGTGCATTTGATGATTTGTTTCCATAGACCATTGATCTGGCCACTGCCCCAGAGGACTGTGACCAGCTTTCCGAAGTATTCGCTAACAACGGCCTTCATGGTGGGCGACTGAAAGGTGATTGTGACGCAGGAAGTTGCTGGCTGTGTTGAACTCGTAGATAACCTTCAGTCATCCTCTGGTCTTGCGGATCGACGTCTCAAGATTCGCATCAGCGCCAGAGAAGGGAAGAAATAGTTGAACAGAGTGAGCCATTCAGAAGGTGAAGATGGCAAAATTTTCGACGCTCAACGATGTCTGACCGCGCAATTCCTGCCTAGCAGTAGGGGTCGGTATCGTATCGTGTCTTGGGCTCCAAGGCTTGGCTTCTCGTGGGTCTTGGTGATCTGTGTTTGCAGGGGGGTTCTATTCCTGGTCATAATACTTGATAAGAGTGTTGCATGGGGTAAAGTGAGTTGATGTAGGAATAATCGTATGAGTTTAGAATTGGATCAATTTGATGATGGTAAAGAAAAGTGCGGGAGAACTTAAAACGAACGATGAGCCGTGACCGAAACTTGGAAGTGCCATGGGAGAACATTGGCATACGACGCTAAGGAAGGTGCGCGTATGTACGCAACGTCCCGAGACCATGACTTCCTTCTCTTCCAGAATGAACTAAAACCCTATGTGTAAATCAACAACAGTAATTACTAAATTAGTAGGTACTGTAGCTAATATATAGTATAAGTACTGAGTGAGATGGTGAGAAATATAAAATAGATAGTTATTCATAAAGATCGATCAAAAGGTTCGGATGTTCTAACAACATTTTGCGGGGGACTAAACAACGAACAGGGTGTAAGCGAGCTGGAACCCAGAACCCGGCCTTCTCCAGGGGTCTTAATAGCAGGTAGCCTTGCAGCTCTTCAGTGGCTGCAGCGCCGCATCCCACAGCCAATCAACATCAACCCTTGTTTCCCGCGAGAGCCTCCTATCAACGTCGCTTTATCCATGCCACTACCAACGCTCTCCCTCAAACAACACTCACCTCAAGCCTCAATCTTTCCAATCCAAGATGCTTTCCTTTATCCTCATCCAGAACCGACAGTAAGTTTCTCCCCCCACCTAGAACCTCCCATCAATAAAACCCGCTGACCGCATCTCAGGGGCAAGACCCGTCTCGCCAAATGGTACGCCCCCTTCAGCGACGAGCAAAAGATCAAGCTCAAGGGCGAAGTCCACCGCCTCGTCGCGCCCCGCGATCAAAAATACCAGTCAAACTTTGTCGAGTTCCGCAACAACAAGATCGTCTACCGCCGCTATGCCGGTCTCTTCTTCTGCGCATGCGTCGACACAAACGATAACGAGCTGGCCTATCTCGAAGCCATCCACTTCTTCGTCGAGGTTCTTGATGCCTTTTTCGGAAACGTCTGCGAACTGGATCTTGTCTTCAACTTTTACAAGGTCTATGCGATCCTCGACGAGGTGTTTTTGGCGGGAGAGATTGAGGAGACGAGTAAGCAAGTTGTACTTACACGGCTGGAGCACCTCGACAAGTTAGAATGAGGCGGTGGGCTGGTTTGAGGCTTGGAAAGCTGTGGAGATACTTGAGGATGTGTTGATATATCACTGCTTCATCGACCGACATTGTCATTTGCATACCATAAGGAGACAGGCAGGCAGGAGTTGGGGCGTTTCGAGGTATTAAAAATATACCATTGTTACTTTGTCTTTTTCATCTTGAAGTTTTATTTTCAACGTTCTGCTTTAAAAGAATAAGGTAGAATTCATCGATAACGCCATCTGGATGTCTCCCTTGCCCATCTTTGATTGCGTTTCCATCACGAGACCTCGACTCGCACATTCTACTCCTTAGCCAACGATACTCAACCATCTTAGCAGGAATAACGGCGTCAAACTCCGGCATTCAGCCACGAAACAAACATTGACTGTATCATCACGTTAAGTCGATGGGAGATTCCTTAGTCCCTGATCCATAAAAACCTGAACTGGGAGAAGAGTTGTCTTCAGTGTCCTCCCTTTTTCGCCTTTTAAGGGCTGGCTCTTGTTCCTCTCTCTTGACAGCTGATGGAGCGTCTGGCATATATCCCTGCTCTGTATTTCTGTCGGACTCGATGCTCGGAAATGGGATATCTCGCGTGGGCCAGTTCCTCAGCGTCCAGGCCGACCGGGAGCTTTCATACTCATCGCGCCCTCTTTTAGGAACCTTTAAAATATTAGCACTGAAAGTTCAGGCTTTGGAATTGACTTACCTGGGGAGTACGCCAGGGAGGCATGGATGTATATAAATTGGGGCGTGCAGGACGTGTTTGGGTCCTATTAAGCGTTAGTATGATTAACTTTTAACATTGTGGCAACTCACTGCAACTTAAAGAACTGAACCTCGAGTTCTTTTCGCAGAGATTTTCTGCTTTCCCTCAACTGCTGTGATTCGTCGCCTGGAAAGGTTGGCTCGTTCATCGCTTGAGCCCACATAGTGATCGTCTCTTCGACCGTCAACCCCCAAGCATCCACGAATGTAACCCATCGCTCGACGACTTGGCTTTGATCCCATTCTTCTATCGTGAAGTCCTGTTGCAGAAGCCACTTCATGTAAACGGAACCCATGCTCCTGGCAGAGAGGTTCTTGGAGGCATCGCGTAACTTCTGCTCAATAGACGCCTGGCGGAGTTTTCCAAGCTGATCGAATTCTCGAACATTGGTGAGCCCGATGAAGTTGTGGAGAGTCTCGAGGATCTTTTCGTCGGAATCCATCTTTCTATGTCGTGAAGGTTGATATCGAACTGGTTGTTGATGAACATGTAGTCGTAATTTGATGCGGAAAGGGGTCATGGTTATAACCAAGTACCAAGGAAGTCTTTGGGCTCTGAATGAAAAAATGAAAAATGTCAAACAAGAGAGAAACGTGTACTTTATATCTGGTACATGGTATTTGAGTTCAATTCATGAAGCTGTGCGTGAATTATGTATGCAGAGTTAAACTGATGCTGAGTTGAGATGTAGAGTCTTGTTGCTCTGCAACTGCCTATATACATGGCAAGTGCTTTGACAAATAACGTCAAAGTACTGTTTGATAAATCATTGTTGAAAGAACAGATGAGCCTCTTTCCCATTGTCTGAATCACTCTGCCTTCACAATGGGGTTTGGTTATGGGAGCTAGGTACTGTCAACTGGCCATCACTGACAGCAATGTACTTTTGTTGTGCTTTAGTCTGAATGCTAATATAAGTAGGTAGGTGACTTTACAGCTAATAGGTACACTGAATAACATGCGCCAAACAAATTATTCAGTACCAACACCGAGCTTTCTCTATGGCTGATATTGACTCAGAAGGGATTCACGGCTCAACATGATCCATAAAGCAGCAACACTCATTCTCGTCACTGAATCGAATCCCATTTCCAAGGCTTGCACTGCTTACAATATGCACATCCAATGTCATATTCACCCATCAATTCAGGCTCGCAATATGTTTCGAACATTCGGTAAATATGCAAACTCCTTATAAACTCCACGTATCACGCAACATCATCATAGCAACCAAAACACCCTCATGGCTTCTTCAACGCCGCAAACCTCCTCTCCAAATCACCCAGATCAGGAACCGACCCATCAGGCTCACTCTTCCGCGACGCTGGCTCTACCTTCTTACTCGGCTTCAACTCCACTGATCCCAGCGTAACCTTGGGATGTACGTTATCAGTCGTCATCCTTGGCGGTGTCACCGTCAACGGGCTTGTTGGACCTCCACCGGCCAGTTTCTTCACTGGCGTGCTTAGTGTTGGATTTTTAGTGTCTGCGGCGAGAGGTGTCTCGAGGACTTTCTGCTTCTGTCCACCAGTTTCTTCGTCATCGTCGTTGTCGTCGTCGAGGAGTTCTGGGGGTGGGGAGACCGTCTCCCGCTTGGGCCAGTCAACACCATAAGCTCTGGCAATCTCCTCCAAGTATCCAACAACAAGCTCCTCCCGCGGAGGTGTAACGCTGAGTTTCTTGACAACCTTCTCGTTGACCTTCCCATCCGCATTCTCCGTCGCCGCAAGAACATACTCCTTTCCATACTTCTCCGCAAAAAGTGTCCGCACGGTTGTCAGCTCTTTAATCTCAGTCTTGGGCGCCGCATATATCAGACTCTGAATAGCCTCCTCCAGCCCAGGATCAACA
The DNA here is from genome assembly GCA_013623715.1 of Fusarium verrucosum. NCBI lineage: Eukaryota > Fungi > Ascomycota > Sordariomycetes > Hypocreales > Nectriaceae > Fusarium > Fusarium verrucosum. The sequence goes on from JABFFJ010000250.1 coordinate 91,260, forward strand.
ACATGCCCCTCCATCAATCCAGCGCGAGCAAGGAGCAGTTCGCAGTAGAGTTCGAGCATCTCGTGAAGCTCTGAGGTGATATCGGATCGGATGATATTCTCGACGCGGATGCGGGCTGAGTCTTCTTTGCCGGCTTCGAGGAGCTGCGCCATGGCTCTCCGTGCGGTCTTTCCGAGCTGTTCATCGCGCTGCTGGACCATGCGCAGACGCGCGATGGTAAGCTTGAGCTGGACTTTGAGCTTTGTCTATACGGTTGAGAACGAGGGTTAGTAAATGCATCAACTGGTCTGGCGCATCATGGCATTGGATGCGATAGCGGGGAAGTGGGAGAGGAGCAACGAACGTACTATGAGACTAGCACCGGGCGCCATAATGAACGAACGAGCAATGATATAGCAAAGATTAGTCTATGGAGGTGAAGTGGACAAAAGACGCTTGAGGATAAAAGAGGGTGAGTGGTAGATCCAGGTGTAGTAAAGAAGTGGAGGGGTTAGGCACCTTCAGCTGCTGTAACTTACTGTACCTGGCCTGCCTTGCGACCCCAGACGCTATGAGCTCATGGCCTTCCAATTGAGCCCCACTACGGCAGCTTCACCTCATCCGGATCAAGCCGAAGATTATAGCTTCAGGCAACCTCATCATTTTAAAACGAACACACACGTCAAATGCCTAGAAACACGATTAAGCCACAAGCTTTCGGTATTGTCGTCAACAGGGTGTAGTTCTTCCCTGCCTACCTATGCAAGATCGTAAAATAATATTCGACCTTGATATACAGCATTGCATCCATCCATCCATCCATCCATTCATAAATATACAGCGTGTTTTTCTATGTATCAAGCCAACCAATCCCAAAGGTTATCTCATAGCTCCAGATGATCTCGAAAAGGAAATCCTTCATCGCCATAACGCCGTATCGCAATCCCAAAAATCCCAATCGAAGTCTTGGTTGGTGCACTCCCTCTCTCTATATTGGGGGATTTGGAGCTCTGTAAAGATATATGTTTCTATTCCATTTCGGCATCTTGTGCAACTGGAACCACACCATCAGTTGACTCTCCCTTGAATACGTCGTTGCCCTCGTATGTGACTCTTCGCCATCCGCAAGCCTCCTTGTCGTCCTTGATCCATTCCATCGTGGGGAAGTAGTGATCGTTCTTCTTCATAGTGATCACCCACGGCACGCAGTCAAACGTCACAGCTTTGAGTCGGAAATCTATCCAAATGTTAGCTCTACTATCTCTTGTCTCTGAGCCAAACAGCGGAGTTCTGTTGACTTACAGGTATTATCGGGAATCTCTCGGGTCGCAGCAATGAAAGAGTTGAGATCAGGCGTGGGGGTGCCGTTGACATGGGTGATGAAGTTGGTTGGCGCAACGCCGTACTGATAGGCAGAGGATCCGCGGATTCGACTCGAAACATAAACCTCACTATGCAGCTTGCTGATTTGTTGTCGAACAGCTTGGTGAGGCCTGTGAAGAATGGCACCGCAGAAGGAAACAGCATGATCCGTTTCCATGTCGTCTGCTGCCACAGTAGGAAGCTGCAGGTGAATTTCCTCACACTCTCGTACAATGACCGCGTCGAGTAGCTCATGTGAGTACATCAAGTCGAAGTCCGAAATAGTAGTGCAGATCTTGCCGTTTAGGGTGAGAATGATATCTCCTTCGAGCAAGGACACTGGGTGGTTGCAACGTTCGAATGTTCGCTTGCTGACCATGAACAGCTGGTGATGGGAGCGGTTGGTCTTGGTGACCTTCTTGATCCACTCATCTGAGACGCCCATGACGGATGCCTGGGCCATCTTTACTGATCGGAATTCGACGGATAAGATGCGGAGTTTGGGGTTTATTCCCTTCTGAACAGACTCTACAACAGGGAGAAGAGTCTTGGTACCGAAACCCAGGTAATACTCTTCGTCGCGTGAGGTATGCGGGGATCGCTCTCCTAGATACGACAGCCATAGAGCCTGGACAGTACCGTCTGGTGCGACAAGAACACCGCTGTTACAAGTCGAACCAAGATTACTATCGATCGTAATGGCATCAACATTGACGGCACGATAGCGGGGGGCGCCTGAGTTGGCGGGGATGGCCACTGCAGTGATCTCGGTGACACTTGTAGACCCATGCACAACACGACCTATCCTATTGTAACCTAGGAAATACGTCTTGGCGCCTTGAGTAAGAACCTCGTTACTCAATCGAGCGCTCTTGACTGGAGCGTCGACGAGGGACGGGTCATACTTGATGATGGCGTAGTTCTGAAGGGGATGCAAGAAGACAACTTTGCCTTCGACAATGATAGAGTCAGCAATCGTGACAGTGATGTCGCAGAGATCGTAAGGGACAATAGCCCTGGAGATCAAAACAAGACCCTTCTCTGCATCAATCACGAGACCCATGCCCCAGCGGCGATTCTTAGGGAAGCCATCGAGCTTCAGGGGCATGGTACAGTTGATATGGACAAAACTGCGGATAAGATCTGCGATACCTGGGTGTGGCATGTGATCCAGTTCGATAAACGAGGCAGATCGTCGAATAGGTGGAACGGGAGGCAATGGGTCTCCAAGGTCAGAAAAGTCCCAAACCCCTGTCTCGTCGTTTCGAACAGCGAGCTTCATCTTGGACGCCCAGTGTCGATCAATGTAGGCAACAGTGGTATTGAGAGTGTGTAGGTCACGAAGGTGCTTGTAAGTGACAACGACCCTGGCACGATCCGGGATTGCCTTCATCACTTGTATGAAGGTTTCAAGGTCTGGCACCTTCTTGTGGTCAATGGTTTGGACGATCCAGCCGTTGTCAGTGTTATCAAATCGGAATGATCCCGCCGATTCGCATACATAGACCCCCCTGACTGCGACTGCATAGAGCCTCGCTTGCTGGTAAGACAACTCGTGGAAGCTGGCACCCGCCACCGAAACGAAACGGTCAGGGGTGATCTTGTGAAGATCTCCAACCTCGATTTCCACCTCCATGTCCTGTCCGCCGCGCTGAATGAGTAGCTTGATGGAGTTGCCGACGTTGGAATCCAATATGTCGTCAAGTCTAATAAATTGCGTGATGAGCTCACCGTTAACCTTGATCAAGACGTCACCTTCCTCGATCTTCTTGTCCGAAGGGCCCTCAGGAAGGACAATCTCAGCCACCAGCATGTTGGTCTCCTCGGGGAACTTCTCGCGCATAGCAGATTCCCACTGGGAGGTTAGGCCTAGCCTTCTGCAGTCGTCGAAAGGCTTGAGGAGAAACTGGCACTGGATATCACCACGTGTGACGGGCTTGCCATTCTGAATACATTGCAGAGCACGCAGTGGTCGATCCAAAGGCAGGAAATAGTCTGTCGATGCTCCATCAGAGCGACCGCCAGCTTGGAGGGCAATAGCGCAGCCATCCTTGTTCACCACAGGACTGCCAGAACTTCCTCCACTGGCAGCGGCGTTGGCCTGGTAGTAGCAAGTGTTGAAATCGCTATACCCCTCGCCATATTCCGGGGCGTTTCGGTCCAGACGGCTGATGATACCCGACAAGATACTGAGCTTTTCACCGGCATCGTTACCGACAACTCGAATCTCAGTTCCAACTATGAGCTTATTAGTGATGGCCTTCCTGGGTGTGAGGGGCATACATACCCTTTGCAAGGTCAGGTCGTAGCTCAAGGCCATCGATGTGCATGTATTTGATCGCCTTGGGATCGTATCGTAAGATTCCAAAATCGTGAACGGGATCGCGGTAGACGGGGTAGCAGTCGACTTCTTCGTGGTTGTCAAAGACACAGTGGCCCCAGAAGGGACCGGCACCGACAACGTGACGGTTGGTCAAGATGTATCTGCAAAGCCTTGTTAGATCTTTTTGTTCAACAACATTCAACAAACACCACGCACCCTTTCTCGGAGTCAACAACATATCCTGTAGCTTCGCTGGTCAAGGCAGAATCGGTGTCAAACGAGCAAGTCTGGCAAAACCTGATTGCGACAACATTGCGAACCACCTTCTGGGTGGTATCCTGCCACTCTCCCAAGCTCCCTGGTGTCCCCATGTACATATCATGTGGATCAAGATCATTGGTCATATCGGAATCGTCGTCGAATTCAATAATGTCTGAAGTGTCATCGTCGGGTGAATGTTTTCCGTTGATGGTTTTTTTGGAAGGGGGAGGTTGGTCGGGCGAGCCCGGAGCCTTTCTTTTAGCCCTGGCTGAAGAAGTTGCGCCATTCATGATGGTTGATGTGTGTATGTGATTATCGCTGGGTACGCGACGACGATGATGGTGAAGAAGAGCGCGAGTTTGATTTGGCTGTGGTCGCTAAATAGCTAGCTACCTGGTAGTAAGGTGATCGAAAATGTCAACGTCACAGCGCGAGACAGGGATGGCAGACAGTGACGGGACTGAGACAGCGGCGCGGATTGACAGATGAGAATACCGAATGGACGGCAGCGATGATTAAGTAGAGTAGAATGCGATAAAACAAAATAATGTCTGGATGGATTAAAAGGGTGAACTCATGAAGGCATGTGATGGACCAGGCCAGACTGGATGAGATTGAGATCTGGGGAAAAATTTATGAAGGTACTAACGTAACTCACTCGGCTTAGAAAGGACCTAAGCTGACTGGAGTGGATCAGCTGGAGCGCGGTAGGCTAACATTACAGGGGAAATGATACCCTCGAGGGCCGCTAAAGCAAGCGCCGTCATTCCCGCGGCGCCTTGACCCGCCACTGTGCATAACTTATGCAGTCCTCGACCTCTCCCCGCCTCGGACAAGCCAAAAGGGTGTGTCGAGGGGAGATGGATGGTGTGGCACAACTTGATGATTGGGACGACAGATGACCAGTCAGATGGGGGGATGAGATGGAGGGCGATTGAGACTTTTGTTCCTATTTGGATCACATAAATGCTCCATATCAAGCTTGAGAGTCCTAGATGTTTATATAATGCAACACATCGTTCGTATCCTGTAGACGACAGCTGACCTTTTATATCCAAGAGGGTAGTATTTGGTTGAGACACTGAATGAATGCCTTCGTCTATGTGTATGTAGGTAGGCATTTCAGATGGTGACAATACCAACACGAAGAATATATGTTGAACAGCAGAAGCAAACAAAGACCAACTATATTACTGTACCGTTCTCATCTCATCCTCTCCAAGACGAGTACATACACATCTCTTCACTGCTTACTCACCTCTCCCAAATGCTTGTCCTCCCTCATGTAACCCAGCCTGCATCATCTCAAAGGGTTGCTCTTCGATCCACGAGGCCATGCCATGCACGCATATCCAAGACAACCGCTGCCGTCCGAGACACGGAAATAAACGTGGATGGTTCCCAACCCACAGGATCCTGTGTCATCCTATCGTCGTTGCACTGCTTCCCGATCCAGGTGACCACCAACGTGTCTCGTGCGATCCTTTCATGCATATTATATGCATACCATAAGCTCTCAGAGCCCCTCCCTCCGCCTCGAAGGTATCGACCCGAACAGTTCATCCATCGTTGCTTGCTGCTTCTCTGGGGACATGCAACTTGGCCAGTGGACGAGGTGTCCCCGTCGCTTCTTGACAAAAGAGCTGTACAGAATCCATGCCAAAAATACTGCTGTGACGCTGAGTGCTGTTGGGTTGTGGAACTGACTGGGTGACGAGAAGATTATTGTCGACGTATATGAACACATCTCGAACACATTTTGCCAGCTAGCTTCCACAGCAGAAAATGTCCCTCGATTCTCTGCTTCAACTTCCTGTCATGTTTTGTCAGTGAATTATTTAACCCACTATTCTTGAACTTGCTCACCTCTTGAATAATGACCTGTGCAGAGAGATCGACGCCCCAGAGTCCGATTCGACTGAGCATTGAGCCGCAAACCAAACCCAATGTTGAGACGAGTACATTATCAGCGTATCGCCAGAATATTGATACACCGACTGTCAAGCACCCCAGTTGCCAACTGAGAAACCAGAGACCAGCACGAACTGGTCCAATCTTCTTCATCAACCACGGCCCAACCCATGTAGCCAGAACCTCAAGAGTGACCGAGACGGTTCTCATTGCAGCAATTTGAGCTGGAGTATATCCACTTGCTAGAAGATATGTAACCATGACACCACCAAAAGACAGAACGGTGCAGTATAGAAGTGCTATTGAGAAAGAGGGGGCAAAGGCTGTGTGTGTAAAGTAAAGTCCAAGATCACTGGATGTCTTTTGCATGGCCTTCTTGAACGACACCCAAGTACTCTGTCCATCTGCATGACTGTTTTGTACGATAGAGGGTGTGGTCTTTAGGTGTTGCAGTTCAGGTACTTGGTAGTAGACCTATAAAGATTAGAATAAACCTCGAGTCGATACGGTAGTTATCAACTGACTTTTGCAATGGTGAAGTACTCAATCACGACAGACGCACAATTCATCGTTAGGTTGGCAAGAATTGCTGTTTCTGTCGACAAACCATCGAGGATTCCTATAAAGAAGGGTCCAAGAAGTTTACAGACAAGGTCAATTCGCCTCATCTGTGAGTTCATAGCTATAGATCAGTTAGAAACGCTGTGTGAAAACGAGATATTACATACATACTTCGAAGTGCAGTAGTATCTGAGTGAGCAACTACAATGACCCAATCTCTCTCAACTGAAACAAGATTCATTATAGAAGACAGCTTTTCAACGCAAGCCATAATAATTAAGGCTGCAAGCAAGCCAATTCGTAGTTGATTAGAAAGATCATGAACCTTGCTTAATATGAAAAATACGGCGCACGAAGCAGCAACCACAAGTCGCTGGGAGACTATACGAATTAGAGTCGTTCTTGGTGAGAGTTATTAATGACCTACCAATTGACAGTCTCACCGTCTTGAGGCGGTCTTGACGATCGATATAGCTCCCAACAAAAGATGACAATGTAATTGCAGAGGCACCTCGTACTATCGAATAAGCCGCAAGAGGCATCAAGGTGCCAGGGAAAATGGACGCAAGATACAGAACACTTCCAAATTCAAAGACGCGTGAGTTCCATGTTGAAAGAGTGTGCGAGATGTAGAGTCTGCGTGCGCTTTGGCTAAGCGTCCATTCGGGTTCGGAGGTAATTGAATCATCATTATCGTTGGCATTGATGCTGTTGCTTTGACTGAGAGATTGATACTGTGAGTGGATGATGCCAGTTGGTGATGTTGAAAGCAAAGGTGCTGTTTCTTGGTCTCCGACACCGGCGGGTGAAGAAGTCATGATGGATGGGCCAAACAAAAAGACAAGTATCGAATGGGTATAATTGAATCAGGATACAGTTGCATCGAAACAAAGAGGGACATTTGTGTGTTCACGTTTGTATATTGAGTATTGAGTATTGACTGTCAAACATTAGACACAGCATAAGTTATAGTCTACAACAAAGGTTGTTTGTTGTTGGGATACCAGCATTTCTCGCCTGATTCTTCCTTTTCGGGTTCTATAAAAGCCGGCCCCACAACCCGAGTTACTTCACCTACATATAAAGACAATATCCAAACAAACATCTGACGGTAAATGTATTTATGCTTTCAACATGTTTGGGGGTAGTTTTTGAAGCGATCTTTTGCTTCATTTTGTCTCGTTGTTAAGTACATAGCTAGAGGAGGAGGGAAGAAAGACCTACCACAAGAGTAGATTAGAGAACACTGGTCTATGACACACGGCAGAGCTACCTCAGATCACAGTAATAAGGTCTGAGGAGCAATTTTGACGGCAGGATTGTGTGTAATTCAGCTAAGTAAGTGTACCAGCTTCCGTAGTCCTTCCATCCAGACTACCTAACATAACAGTTCCTCATTTAGTCCTGCCTGGCTTCCAAAACTCGTTTTCATGTGTAATGCCATTAATATGACAAGTGTTGTCCGGGAAAATAGCAAAGGTAAATCGTTACCATGGGCATGTACGTCGCTTTTCATCATTCGTTCCAATCGTTGGCGTGCGATACCAGCACGAGTGTCCGGAGACAAGAGTTGAGGCAGAAAAGATTTAAATCTCTCCATGAGTATCCTCAGAATCAGCATCGGCCTCCTCCTTGACGATGGCGTCGCTGAGTTCCTTTTTCACGGCCTTGGCGGCACTCTCAGAGCTTTCGGCTGCAAATTTGTCAGTGAAACGCCCAGTATTGGAAAAGTAGTTAACTTACCAGGGGTTCGTCGCTTGCGCGGAGTGACCTTGGGGGTTTCAAAGACCTCTTCGTCGTCAGAGGTGGACTTCTTGGCCTTGGTGGCACGCTTGCGAGCTTGATATGTGTGTCAGTGCCTTGAGTCATATCGCATAAAAGGGCTCTTACCAGGAGTCTTCTTAGCGGGGGTGGAGGCAGAAGGAGAACCGCCACCGGCGGACTGCTGCTTGTAAATCTCCATCTTCTTGTTGAACGCAGTCCACTGATTCTGGAGGCTCTTGACGGTTCGACCCTCCATGTTAATCTCACTCCAGTTGATTCCTTTGCCCTCTGGCTTCAGCTGAGCAATGATACGAAGTAGAAGTTCGTTCTATCGAAGTGGTGGTCAGTGATCGTCGCAGGCGCGTGATAGATATCATCTAGACTTACCTTGGCCTCATCGGTCCAGGCATTGGGCTTGGCAGTAGCTTCAGACATGATGATCGACAGTTGATTAGTCGTGAAGGAATATAGGTGATGAGATGAACTCTTTGTTGACGATGCAGATGTTACCTGGGAGATAGATGTCAGACTGATACACAAAGGGGAAAGCTGACTGGCAGTGCTCACGGTGGTAGTAGATTAAGAGAGGACGAAATGAATGTTAGAAAGATATAGGATGAGCTTGTTGTGTCAGAATGAGTGAATGCACGGAGTGAGTGAAGTGAAGTGAGGTGAAATAAAGTAAAGTGAATGAAAGCAAAGTGAGAGATGCTGGTGAGTGGGAGGAGAAGTGAAGAGAGGAGAGGAGAGACGAAGAGGTTGCTAGCAGCAAACAGGTGAAATACCCCTCTCTTAGCAAAAAGGAAAGGCAAACAAGCGCGGTTCGCAGAAAAGATCAGACGAAACTACCATGGAAATGAACCACGAGCAATCCAACCCAGATGAGGACCAACTCAGGGGTACAGCACCAACAGACAAACGTACCTAGTGATGATATAGAACAAACGTCCCAGTTGATTTCGGATATAAAGGGAATGAAAGAAGCTGCTGGGTATTTTGCTCGAAGCGTGATAGTTGCAGTTGATCAGTGAAAGTGAGATTGGAGGATAAGGGATGGTGGGAGAAGGGATGATGGAGAAGAGAAAGAGGGGGGGAGAGAGCAAGCTGGATCAAGTTCACAAGCAACTATTTCAACCAGTGAATCACGCACGCCTACTCTAAATGACAATATCCTGCAAGCAACCAGAAGTGCTTTGTCAACCAATGCCCGCTGTGTTGAGAATAGAATCTCGTCTAGGTAGGTATTTCTATGGTAACTCAAGCCATCATATACACGTCTTGGGGATCCCATCTCCAAAGACCAAATCGCTGATGCCAGTGAAGCTCCCGTCTCAGTCGTAGCGATAACGCCCTTAATGCAAAGCCCAGTTGCCACTTATGATAAACAGAACAAGTATCAAACGCAATTGCTGGCTCCACGCACCACATGCTCGCATCGCGCCTGATAGCTCCCAGATCCAGAACCACCTATCATCGCAATCCTGTTGACTCCCATTAAACCCCATAAATCGCTCTGTATCGCACGTGCCATTCATATCGTGTCCGTTGGTCAATAGCAAGCAAGTCTTCCCTGTATCCCATGTTCGATGCAAGGACAATAGGCTATAATCACCCAATGCATATACTAGTAGTCAACTCCGCAAAAGAAAACCAAATGATTACTTCATCTTCATTCGAAACGCCATGAACTCTCGAAATCGTTGCTCGTGCTCTTCGCATGCGGCCGTCCAGCGTCGACGAACATCCATGTCCTGTTCGAGCCAGTTATAGTACTCCTGGATATCAGCATCACCCCGGTTCTCCAAGAACAAATATCCCTTTTCTTCTCGGGTGCGAGCAATGTTCGATTTCCGGGTAGCAAAATGGTCGACAACTTGGCCGTTGAACGTGTCCCATTGCCGCAGGTAGTTTTCAAAATCCTTCACATAAGTTTCCCAAGAAAGTGCGGTCGGCTGTGCTCCATTGACGACGGCAGCCGGAACTTGAGGAGCAGTAGGCGCTGATGGAAAAACCAATGGATGAACCTTGGGGAGCTTCATCGGAATCTGTGGCGCAGGCTTGCTTTCAAAGGGCAGGTTGTCCTTCAAATCGGCAAAAGACTTCAGACCCGAGCTCTGATTAGAGAACGGGGCGACGTTTCTAAGATCGGCAAAGCTGGCGCGGAACTCCTCGCTGTCCTCCGATCCCACGTTGTTTGGATTGAGTGGCTTCCTGGGTATCTCTGGTCTCTGCTCGTTACCGTTCACGGTTTCCATGTTGCCTGGTCGCCACTCGGGTCTGGTGGGCTCAACATTGATGTTTCGAGCCGCATGGGGCATAGGTGCCGCTCCGGGAGCATGGGTTGGTTCGGCGGGTTGCTGAGGTTGGTTCATAGGCTGAGCAGGCTGCGGCGAAGGCGTGGCTTGAGCAGGCTGAGGAGAGGAGATCTTGGGAGGTCGAGGGGGCGGCATTGAAGTCGTCGCAGGAGGAGAATCTATGTCCATTGCTTGGGGACTCTCAGCAGCAGCAGCAGCCGTCGCCTCTTCTTGCACCTTTCGGCCACGCCACTCCAGAACCTCATCTTCGCTACTGCTATCATCCACAAGATTCGCATGGCTTGCCTTTTTGGATGCCTTCGGTTTTCGTGAGTTTGTCCGCGAAGATCGACTAGGAGAGACGGACTTTGACGGCTGGGGAACAAATGTTTGAGGGCCAAAATCCCAACCCGCAGGGTCAAAGGCTGACTCGGGCTTAGTAGAATCGGATTTCTCGGCGTCGGACATGAAACTAGGCGTACTCTTTCCGCTCATCGGGGGACGCTTTCTAGGCGATCGACGACCCTGCTTCGGGGGCTTCGTTGGGGTGTCCTGTTCAGATCCACCAGCATTGAACTCCCATCCTGCAGCGTTTTCTTCACTAGCAAATTTAGTGTTAATATCATCAGTGCTCCGTCTGGCGAATCGATGTTGGTCCGGTGATGCCTGTGGGAAAGTCTCGTCATTGGCAGGGAAACTAAAGCTGTTCGAGTTGACTTTGTTAGCACGATTCGACATGCCAGGGGGGTTGGAACTGAGGCCTTGAAGCTTTGGCTTCTTAGCAGGGCTGCCAGGGCAAGCGTTGTCAATGAGTTGTGTTAACAACTCCATTTGATGGCGCTCAAAGGGTGTTAATTTAGGTGATGGATTCTGTCTGCCACTAGGCGACGGGTGATCAGGCTTAGTTGGAGTGTCATATGGACAGTGATGCCCCGAGGAGGAGCCCCCATGGTGACCCCGACACTTGCTGAAGCTCTTTGAGGATGTACGGTTGAAAGTTGTAGAAGATGGGTTGTCATACATTGGTGGGCCGCCAGGTGAATCAGTCGCTGCAATCCAGTCAGTGGCATGCTCATTTGCATCAGACTTTAGGTGCCTCTTACGCTTATCAGTTGCAGGATACTCAGTAGGCTGTTGATTGGGCCCGAGAGGGACACTCTTGAACCCACTCCGAGTCTTTTTCAGAGGGGCCTTGGGTCGGTCTGCGGGATCTTTAGGTATCGAAGGCTGTCCGGGATCCTTAGCTTTCAGAGGATCGTCCTCGGCCTTTCCGCCCTTTGGTGCACTGGCGCTACGTTGTCGGTTGAAAGCTTCGTTCTCCGAAGAAGACTGGCTTTGACGAGCGGATTCCCGAGTACTCTTGGCTCGGTTTATCGGGATGCCGTCGAAAGGGTTGGTCTTTTCACCTCCATGTGATGTATAAGGACTGCTCTGTCGGGGATCCGCCGTACTGTCTCGATCTCTGAATTGGCTCAATGGATCAGGCATAGCAGTTGGCGGTGGTCTCTGGGGGACAGGAGGAGGGGTTTGTGAGGGAGAGTCCTGGCCAAAATTCTGCGCATAACGCTCCGAAGCAGGTCTCGAGCTATAATTGCTACTTGATACAGGTGGCTCATCACCCACAGTTGTCCGAGGATGGAACCCTGTCTTTCTTGAACCAAACGAGGCCTCAGCTCGCTGTCTAGCAGACTCTGTCCGTGGTGGAGGGGGGG